>JAIUZE010066343.1:0-62558 GCA_022085475.1 Heliosperma pusillum
GACAACAATTTCTACTCGATCGAGTGGTTTTATATTGATGGGCTTCGTGAATTAGTGTGGACGCCTTGTAATCTATTATTGTACTTAAGGGTGAAACTACGCAAGAAGCCAGGGGGGCTCTCCTGACAGGGACTTTAGACTAGACAGCAATTTTCTACCCTAGACTTACTTTTTACTATTATTGGTGGATCTGAATTGGAGGACTTGCTCTGACTTTTTCTGCTTTCCAATTCGGTATTATTGTTCTTGAATTCAATTAATTATTTCTCTATGTCTTTTTGTTCCTTATTTGTTATTGTTGTTCTTCTTCTTTCTATCATGTGTAGCTAATTCATTTGCTAGGATTTAGGGGAACCGTGGCTTAGATAAGATGAGTTGATTAGTAGTCTCTAGATTAGGTTTGGAAGCAATCATCACATTTAATAACTTTTAATTGTTTGAGTCGACGCATTCAATTGATTGATTTGATACCCCTTGAACCTCGAGATTGAAGATTGGAAGAGGACAGATCATGGATGAACTTGGGGATTATACTAATGATGCGAGAGCTAATTAGTATATCTTTAGGGTCGAATTCGGATCGAGAGGACCTTTTCACTAACCCACACACCTGTTAGATTCTACTTTTGATTTTCTATCCTGACCCTAGATGCCATGGGGAACCGACGATCCTAGTTCTTTTTCTTCCTGATTTTTCTCTCTTTATTTCTCTTTCCCTTTCCTTTTGTAGTGTCAGAGAATCTTTTAAATAAACCCCCCAGTTGTGTTACCTTGACAAACTTAGCAAGTTATAGGATTCCTTCTCCCTGTGGATTCGATACCCGACTGCCTCTACTACATTTGTTGAGACCGTTAGGTTTTATCTTTGATAGGGTTGCGATAGCCGTGTCAAATTTTGGCGCCGTTGCCGGGGAGACGGTGTAATTTTGTAGCTTTCTTTAGATTGTCTCTGGTCTCAAGGAATTTATTCCTTGAGGCTGTTCTCATATTTGAGTTAGTGTTTAGTATTTGCAGGTATAAATCCTAAAAGAGGACCATTTGAACCTGCTGCGGCTGTAATTTCTCTGCAGGATGCCTAAAATTGCTAGTCATTCTGAGCCCAGTGCTGAGACTCTACCTAAGGGAATTACCCTCCCTCTTGCTGATGAGGGTACCTTCACAATACATCCGTCCTACTACAGTTTAGTGGAGCGGAATTTATTCGGGGGTATGGTAGATGAAGACCCAGCTAGGCATGTAGAGGTATTTACAGACTATTGCTCCGCCATTCCTGTAGTTGCTGGTGTTACGCAAGACAAGGTAAAGGAATTTCTTTTTCCTTTTTCCTTGACTGGCGATGCTAAGGATTGGTGGAGAGATTTAGATAGGAAGGCTGCTGGGGTTAAAGATTGGAGTTCGCTAGCTCTAGCATTCTATAGACGGTATTTTCCTCCTCTGCGAACCAACGCGCTGCGCCGCCAGATCACGAACTTTACTCAATCTACTACTGAAGATTTGAGTATAGCATGGGCCAGGTTCAAGAAGCTAGTTCGCTCAGTTCCGCATCACGGGTTCGAGCAATGGTTTTTGTGCAGTCAACTTTACAATGGGTTGCATTCTGAACAAAGAATGGTTCTGGATGCTGCTGCACGAGGGAGATTCCAGGCTAATGTGGAGGATGATGAAGGGTGGCAACTTATTGAAAATATGGCCATCCATTCTGCTAGCTACGGTAATCCTAGAGCGGAGAGAAGGAGGGATACTGTTGTTGAAGAAGTTCATGTGGTAGAAACGGGGAATTTGGGTGAAATACACCAAGTTCAAGCTATTGAGATGATTTGTGGTAGATGCGGTGATGAGGGACATGATCCTATTACTTGTTTAGCCGATTCATCAAGGGTTCTTGCTTATAGGAAATTCAAGCAAGGGGGTCCTTTTTCCAAGTTATACGCCGAGCTAACCGCTGCAAAATCTCAACCACCCGTGGATGAAGGCAAGGTACTCATTACCCAAGCCGAATATGAAGATCTCAAGGCCACTGTCAATGCGCAAAAGCTGGAGCAACAATCTAGTGCGGACACCCTCCGGAAACTGCTTGACAGATGCAATTCACTACTTCCAACCAAAGACCCAGTCAATGCCATAAATCTGAGAAGTGGTCGTGCTTATGACGGTCCTGTATACATTCCTGAAAGCACGCATACCGAGGTCGATGATGTCTCGGATGAATTAACTGAAGATGTGCAGAGAAGGGTTCGATCGAATGAGAATACCATTCGATCGAAGGATTTTGTCAAGAATACTGCTCGATCGAGTGGACCCATTACTCGATCGAGTGATTTAGCTGAAGAAACTCCTCGATCAAGTAGTAAACATACTCGATCGAGTAGCCCGGTGTTAGAAGATCTTCGATCGAGTTACATTTTCACTCGATCGAAGGATGAAGAGGAAGGAATCACTCGATCGAGTGCACAGAAGTCTCGATCGAGTGAATGTGAGACGTCAGGCACACGAATTGAGATTATGTGCGATGAAGTACTTTCCCCTGCTGAGAAGGTACCGAGTAAGGAGAAAATTGGGGACCCGTCTCCGATGGTCAGAGTCCCATACCCAGGTCGTTTGCGTGATTCAAAGACGGAGAAACAGTTCAGCAAGTTTGTAGACATGGTTAAAAACATTCAGGTAACTGTGCCTTTTGCCGAGCTAATCACTCAAGTACCTCCTTACGCCAAATTTATGAAAGATATTGTTACGCGTAAGAAGGCACTTGAGAGTTTCGCTACTGTCGCCTTTATGGAAGAGTCTAGTAGCTTAATCCTGAACAAGTCTCCCCTGAAACTGAAGGATCCGGGTAGTTTCTCTATTACTTGCGTTATAGGAGATGTCGTGATAGACAAGGCACTATGTGATCTTGGAGCTAGTGTAAGTGTCATGCCTTATTCTATCTGTCGTAAGCTTAACATGGGTTGTCTTAAGACGACCAACATCACCCTGCAGATGGCCGATAGATCTGTTAGGAGACCCTTAGGTGTCGTAGAAGACGTGCCTGTTAAGGTGGGCAAGTTTTTTATTCCTGTTGACTTCATAGTTTTAGACATTGCTGAGGATACCCGTACCCAAATTATTTTGGGTCGTCCGTTTTTGTGTACAGCTGGGGCCATTATAGATGTTAAACACGGGCGTTTAACTCTAGCCATGGGGGATGATACGGTTTCGTTCAGTTTACCTGACACTTTATCTAGACCAATGATAGAGGATGCCTGCTTTTCTGTTGATATCATTGATGAGTTCACTTATGAGTTCTGGCCGGATTCCTTGATAAAGGATCCGTTGGAATCTTTAACATTGCTAGATGAGTGTGCAGATTATTTTGATGACAATGACGGAGTGCTGAAATTGCTTGGAGATACTGCCGATGAGGAAGAATTGACTGATGCGGAGGAAGAACAGCTGGGACACTTGGGTCACGCCTTGTGTTCCGTCGAGGTAAAAGTTCCCGAGCGTAAGCCCCTTCCAACTCACCTTAAATATGCTTTTCTTGATAATACTGAGCAATTTCCAGTTATTGTCAGTTCTAAACTGAATAAGGAACAGCTAACCGCTTTGTTGGCTGTACTTAAGAGGAACAGGAAAGCGATGGGGTATTCACTGGATGACATCAAGGGCATCAGCCCTGACGTCTGTATGCACAGGATTGAGCTGGAAGAAGGTCATAAACCTTGCAGACAGGGTCAGCGAAAGCTGAACCCGAAGATGGAGGAGGTTGTGATGACCGAGGTGATGAAACTGCTCGATGCAGGTATTATTTATTCAGTTGGCCACTCTAAATGGGTAAGCCCAGTTCAGGTCGTACCCAAGAAAGGAGGTACTACAGTTGTTAAAAATGAAAAGAATGAATTAATACCTACTCGACTAGTAACCGGGTGGCGGATGTGTATAGACTATAGGCAGTTAAATGCCGCCACCAAGAAAGATCATTTTCCCCTTCCTTTCATTGATCAGATGATAGAGAGGTTAGCTTCTCATGAGTTTTTCTGTTATCTGGATGGGTACTCAGGGTTCTTCCAGATCCCTATTCATCCAGATGATCAGGAAAAGACCACTTTTACTTGCCCCAAGGGTGTTTTTGCTTATCGCAGAATGCCTTTTGGTTTGTGTAACGCCCCAGCTACCTTCCAGAGATGCATGATGGGGATATTTTCTGAGTATATAGAGTCTATCATGGAAGTCTTTATGGATGACTTCAGTGTCTATGGGAATGATTTTGATAAATGTTTAGCTAACCTTGACAAAGTTTTGCAGCGATGTATCGAGGTTAATCTGGTGCTGAACTGGGAAAAGTGCCATTTCATGGTCAATGAGGGAGTCGTCCTTGGGCACTTGGTTTCGAATAGGGGTATTGAGGTAGACAGAGCAAAGGTGCAAGTGATTCAGCAATTACCCCCTCCTATTAACGTGAAGGGGGTGAGGAGTTTCCTTGGTCACGCCGGTTTTTATTGCCGGTTCATCAAAGACTTCTCTAAAATCACTAAACCACTTACACAGTTGCTATTAAAAGATGCTCCTTTCGATTTTAGTGATGATTGTCTTTCTGCTTTTAACACTTTGAAACAGGCTTTGGTCTCTGCACCCATTATTCAGCCTCCTGATTGGACGCTGCCGTTCGAGATTATGTGCGATGCAAGCGATTACGCACTAGGAGCGGTGCTCGACCAGCGGAAAGACAAAGCTTTGAATGCTATTTATTATGCGAGCCGAACTCTGGATGAGGCTCAAGTGAAATATGCTACCACAGAAAAGGAGCTTTTAGCTGTAGTTTATGCGCTTGATAAATTTAGATCATATCTGTTGGGTTCTAAGGTTATTGTTTTTACAGATCATGCAGCGCTCAAACACCTTCTAAACAAGAAAGAAGCTAAACCCAGATTGCTGAGATGGATACTCCTTCTCCAGGAGTTTGATCTGGAAATCAGGGATAAGAAAGAAGCTGAGAACGTTGTAGCGGATCATCTTTCGCGTTTGACGCGACAGGAGGGGGAGGATTCTCTTCCCATTAATGATTCGTTTGCTGATGATACTTTATGCACTGTCCATTCTATAAAGTCTAACGATGGTGTTGAACCTTGGTTTGCAGATTATGCCAATCACATTGTCAGCCAGAAGCTGCCACCTGATATGTCTTATCAGCAGCGGAAGAAGTTTCTACATGATGTGCGTGATTATTTCTGGGATGATCCATACTTGTTCAAGTCATGCGCAGACGGTCTTTTCAGACGATGTGTTCCACAGTGGGAGATCAAAGTTATCCTAGAAGGCTGCCATTCTTCCCCTTGTGGAGGTCACCACGGTCCGTCGCGCACCGTGGCTAAGGTATTACAGTCTGGTTTCTATTGGCCGACTCTTTTTGCTGACACTAAAGTTTTTGTTGCTAGTTGTGATGCTTGCCAGCGGACAGGAAACATATCTAAGAGACATGAAATGCCCCAAAACGGCATTTTAGAGGTCGAGCTTTTTGATGTCTGGGGCATTGATTATCAAGGACCATTCCCGTCGAGTCTTGGTAACAGGTATATTTTAGTAGCTGTAGATTATGTGTCTAAATGGGTAGAAGCGATTGCCACTCCCAACTGTGATGCTAAGACCGTGATTAAGCTGTTTCGTAAGACCATTTTCCCTCGTTTTGGCGTCCCTAGGGTTGTCATTAGTGATAGGGGCATGCATTTTAGGGACCAGCAGCTAACGACCTTACTGTCTAAATATGGTGTCAAACATCGTAGGGGTTTGGGGTATCACCCTCAGACTAGTGGGCAGGTTGAAGTCTCTAATAGGGAACTCAAGGAGATTTTAAGTAAGGTCGTGTCTAAATCGCGGAAGGATTGGAGTGCCAAACTAGAGGACACTTTATGGGCCTACAGGACCGCATTTAAGACACCTATCGGTACCTCACCGTATCGATTGGTGTACGGGAAGTCCTGTCATTTACCTGTTGAGCTAGAACATAAAGCTTGGTGGGCAGTCCGCCAACTTAATTATGATGCTAACTTGTGTGGTGAGAAACGGTTGTTGCAGCTAGATGCGTTAGAGGAATTCCGTCTGAATGCCTATGATAGCTCGCGTATTTACAAAGAAAAGACCAAACGTTGGCACGATAAGAGGATCATACCTCGCGAGTTCCAAGTCGGGAAGAAGGTGTTACTATTCAATGCCCGACTGCGTCTATTTCCTGGTAAGCTGAAATCCAGGTGGAGTGGTCCGTACACAGTAACTGCTGTTACTCAGTTTGGATCCGTTGAGATAGAAGACTCCGAGGGTCAACGGTTCAAGGTTAATGGTCATCTTGTGAAACATTACTATGGAGCTGACAGTGTTGTGGGTCGCGTCGAAGTGCTATTCTTCGACGGAAACGAGGAGCTTGATGATTGAAGCTCAAGGGTCGTGCAGGACCTTATAAACCTGCGCTTATCGGGAGGCAACCCGATCTATCATCGTTTTGTTGTATCGTTTTCTTAAGTTTTTAGTAGTTTATTTCTGTTTTATTGCTCAAACAATACAATTGCGTCCTTTCTTGCTTCTCGCTGCTTTGGTATTAATTGCTCTGATGCATTTGCTCGATCGAGCAGTATTTCAGTCGATCGAGCATTATAATCCCTCGATCGAGCATTATAATCCCTCGATCGAGCACTACAGTTACTCGATCGAGTACTCCTGCGAAGAAACCCTCTCGGACGCATTGGTTTTCGAGTCGATCGAGCAAGCTCCATCTCGCTTTCACTAGATCGAGTAGCTTTCCACTCGATCGACTCCCTGGAGCACATCATTCCGGTCTGGTTTGGGGAAGTCGGTCATACACGCATTCCTGTAAGTTTCCGTCTCTCTCTAGGTTGCAATTCCTTTTCCTTTACTTTGTACAATGGGGACATTGTATGATTTGGTTTGGGGAAGTAGGTTTTGCATCCATATCGTGTCTGCATTTCGTTTTACTACATTTTCGTATGCATTATTAATCACTTAAAAATTCCAAAAACTTCAGCAATTTTCATGTTTATTTTTGCATTTTAGTCGAGTCGGAACGCTTTTCTCCTACTCTTCATCTAGTCTCGACTTAAGCCTTGCACAGTTAATATCTCTTGCATGATCATTTGCTGTTAATCGATGCTGAACGAATAGACTTGACTTGACATGTTGGCGACCTACTTACATATTTTGAGGATTAGAGCTTCTATACTGGTGACATCTTTGACCAGTTCATATAGGATTGTGAGTAGTTACTCCCTCGTGTCATCGCATTGCATGTATATGAAATCTGATTCTTATTGCCTGCACGTACGGGTTCGTGGTCGGTATCACACGTTTGGAGAATGCTTACAATTTCCCTTTTTCTCATTACCCAGTTAACTCCACATTCAGCCAAAACTGCCAGTTGACCCACAATCTACATCCTAAATTTAGCCTACCTTGCGTCGAGCTAGTTTAGTAGTGGTTGTTGAGGTATTTACTTCATTTTATCAGTTTGGTTTGCATCCTTGCTACGGAGTTGGTATCTGAAGAAATTGGGAATTGAATTTGAATTTGTTTCCGTGGAAATGTGAGCTGGAAATTTTGATGAAATAAACGAGGAAAAAAAATAAAATAAAAATATGTCAGAGAAAAAGAAAAAACAAAAGAAATTGATCTCTGTTCCCGTGCTTTATTCATATCATTTGGGGATTCAATTAGAGCTGAATAAGCTAACCAGTTCGTTTTCACTCCATCCTGTTGGTTCTAGTGAGTTGTTGGCCGAATCGGGGTTGTGTGCTTCATTATGAGATAAGAAGACGGATTCTGTTATTTGATTAAGATCAGGTAGCTAGCTTGACGCTTTACCTCCTCTATTCCATTATCGCTTTGCCTTTTTTTTTACCCATAACCTCACTTATCCAAATGTTGCGAGTATTCGGCGTGCGACAGTCCTTGAATGGTGGTTGTGCGTGTGTACGGTAACTGAATCATTTATCATATTAGTTAGCATTTCATGAACGCGACGGTCGTAGTTAGGTGAGCGACTATTTTCCCCTTCTCTCTCTTACACATAACTTGCTTACCCTTTGCCTTGCTGAGAGAAGAGTGACTCGCGAGAGTCCGACATTGATGGTCTGGCAAGGTCGACGGTTCAGTTCGTTTGCATTTGTTATTATTGGTGAGTTTGATTGTTGCATTAAATTGGTTCAAGCAGGCGATTTGCGGTAGTCCGGAGTTTATTTGTTTCATTTGTTTGCTGCATCCTTTCTTGCTTGAGGACAAGCAAAGGTTTGGTTTGGGGAAGTTTGATGCGTGTATTTTATATAGACCTTTTAGGCCATATTTGCACGCATTTCCATGGTCATTTAGTAGTGTTACACTACAAATATCCCTCGAATAGTCTACTTTGGTTTGTTTTGTAATATTTGCAGATGTGAACCAGAATGACGGAAAACTAGCCATTTTGTAGCTCCTCAAGTATGCATAAGCGAATCGGAAAGGAATCTTGGTATCTCGGAATGCGTGAAGCCGTGTTAAAGGAATGCAAGAATGGAATCCATGAGCAAAACTCTCGTTCGAGTACAAAAGCCTTCGATCGACCACCTCTTCGACTAGAAGACCTCGATCGAGTAACCAATCCACTCGATCGAGCTGTTGGATTTGGGAATTTACTCGATCGAGCACTGCTGCCACTCAATCGAGTGGTTTGGACAACAATTTCTACTCGATCGAGTGGTTTTATATTGATGGGCTTCGTGAATTAGTGTGGACGCCTTGTAATCTATTATTGTACTTAAGGGTGAAACTACGCAAGAAGCAAAGGGGGGCTCTCCGGACAGAGACTTTAGACTAGACAGCAATTTTCTACCCTAGACTTACTTTTGACTGTTATTGGTGGATATGAATTGGAGGACTTGCTCTGACTTTCTTCTGCTTTCCAATTCGGTATTATTGTTCTTGAATTCAATTAATTATTTCTCTATGTCTTTTTGTTCCTTATTTGTTATTGTTGTTCTTCTTCTTTCTATCATGTGTAGCTAATTCCTTTGCTAGGATTTAGGGGAACTGTGGCTTAGATAAGATAAGTTGATTAGTAGTCTCTAGATTAGGTTTGGAAGCAATCATCACATTTAATAACTTTTAATTGTTTGAGTCGACGCATTCAATTGATTGATTTGATACCCCTTGACCTAGATCGAGAGATTGGAAGAGGACAGATCAGTGATGAACTTTGGGATTATACTAATGAGGGCGAGAGCTAAGTTAGTATATCTTAGGGCGAATAGCGGACCGAGAGGACCTTTTCACTACCCACAAACCTGTTTAGATTCTACTTTGATTTCTATCCTGACCCTAAATGCCATGGGGAACCGACGATCCTAGTTCTTTTTCTTCCTGATTTTTCTCTCTTTATTTCTCTTTCCCTTTCCTTTTGTAGTGTTAGAAAATCTTTCAAACAAACCCCCCAGTTGTGTTACCTTGGCAAACTTAGCAAGTTATAGGATTCCTTCTCCCTGTGGATTCGATACCCGACTGCCTCTACTACATTTGTTGAGACCGTTAGGTTTTATCTTTGATAGGGTTGCGATAGCCGTGTCACACTTCAATAGTGTCAAATCGACCATTGGATGCAGAGTCCAATATCCTTATAGAATCCGGCGTGAGTGAGTTGTAGAAGGTCATAGCTATAAATCCCGGAGTGAACCCGTGATGCGGGCACTGCTTCTCAAGAGCCTTGAATCTCTCCCATGCATCATAGAGAGTCTCGTTCAATCGCTGCCTGAATCCGGTGATCTGCATCCTCAAATGGGCAGTACGTTCGGCAGGGAAGAACTTCCTATAGAATGCTAGCACAAGAGTTTCCACTGGCTACTGGATGCTTCTGGTAAGGTCTCTAGCCAAGATGAGGCCTTGTCTTTTAACGAATGCGGAAATAACATCCTCTTGAGTTCGTCCTGTGTCACCTCCTCATGAGTTATCAACTGGCATAAATCACAGAATTTGTTGATATGACGCGCGGGATCTTTGGTTGGGCTGCCACCGAACTGTTCCTTGCGGATTAGGTTGTAAAACCCAGATTCAACCTTAAAGTTCGTGGCAGTAAGGGATTGCTTCAAAGTTCCAGTGGGAACTTGAGCGGCAGAAGGTAAACCATCCTCTGATAGTCTAGGCATGGTTCTGTGGATCAGCAAAGGTGGTATGGTGATCGGCGGACTGGGCTCAGAATCAGTATCACTGACGACAGGTGACTGGTAAACTAGCCTTCGTCTCCTGCGAAGAGTTCTCTCTGGTTCTGGATCAAAATTTCCCAATGGAACAGAGTTACTCCTGCGCATAAATCACTTAAACCAACAAAACAGATCAGTAATAAAGGCAGGTCGATCGACAAATGTGACTGTCGATCGAGAAAGGTAGTAGAATTAAATTAAAACCCTAAATTTGATTAAAATTGTTGCCTCCCCAGCAACGGTGCCAATTTGATGAACGATTTTATGTCGCGCTAAAACTGTTATCAGATAATATTTATAACTCCAACTAAACTAACTACAAATAGCTAGTGGCAAGTCAGGGATTGAATTCACGGGGAGGTAGTCTAATTCAATTTGATCTAAGGCCGTAATTCTAAATCTACTAAGGTCGTCGTTTTTAAGGATTGAGTTAGAAGTGAATAAAAGAAACAAGATAAAGGCAAGAAAGCTAACTAAAAGTATATGTAAATAAGCGAAGGAGATCAATATAAGAGAGTCTAGGGCCGGACGGGACAGTTCTCAACTATAAGGAATAGGGGTCGTCAAGGTCATAGAAATAGTCTCGGGTAGGAAAATAGGGTACTTGGTCGGCCTGCCTATTTAAATACCTTTTATGGTTTAGTCGTCTTTACCAAGATTACTGGATCGGTCTCAAATGGTTGTCACGCTAACGTCAACTAGATGTGGCCACAAATAATTTAACGTAATGAAATAAACCAGAGAAATCAATATAACGATTTAATTGACTAAACTAATTCCCTTAAGTATCGATTACGTCCCTAGCCCTAGAATGAGTTTAGCTACGCATGGCTCTAACTAGATCTAAAAATACGAGGGGAAAGGATTCAGAATTCATAATGCAATAATAAAAATTAAGCAGGAGGGAAATAAACAGACTTACGAAATAAAACTTAAAAATCGATTTGATAGGGAGTTCTGGTCGATCGGCAGAGAGAGGATCCGATCGACGATGTCTGAATTACAACTGAAAATAACTTGAAAGCCTTCTAAAACCAGAATCAAACTAATAGCCACGAGTTTTTGAGAAGTTTAAAGGAAATAAATGGACAATTCCTTCCAATCCGTGACAAGGGATTGTTTGCAATACAATGTGATGCCACCAGGGTTTGCCTTCGTCCTCCTTTTAACCTTGAATTAGGGTTTCGCCTCTCAGAAATGAATCTTGGGCTTGTACCTTAGTTGGGCCTGAGTTGAGCTCGTCTTTGGATAATAAGACGTATTCACCGATCGGTATAGCTTTTGGTCGATCAGGTTAGTTGAGATGAGCTCTGTTTTCGAGGGTAGCGATCGACATAAGTTTCTGTCGATCGGCATTAGGCCCATTAAGCTCAATATGTCTTGGTCGATCAATGGCTTGTGTTTGATCATGTAGGGATTCTGACTTCATTCCTTAGAAATTCTGCTGTTGTCTGTGTGCGATGCGAAGTTCGGTCCTCATCCTAAATCCTCCAAAGTAAGCATAAATGGCTTCGTTCCTGCATAAATGACAGCAAGAACACCAAGAGTAGCAAACGAGGGAAAACTATGATAGAATAGCTCAAAGGAGCTCAAATACAAACATATAATGGAGGCAAATACAGGCTAAGCATGCATATAAAATGCATGCATCATGGTGAGACCAAAATAATTAGCAAAGTGCTCCAAGTTCATACTATAATCATCATTGAACAAACGAAACCGAACTTGGGGCATAGTGTTTCTATTTCTAGACCGATGCAACTCGAAAGAGCTCAAAAATTCAAGAGTTAATTGGGGGAAAGTCTCATAGCTAAAGTTCATGCTAGCACTCATACTTAGACCCCTAAACAACACTTTAACATGCTCAAAAAGTTTCATATGCCTTAAAGAAGAAACATTGAGGAACTTGGTAGCCCTCATACCTTTGCTTTTAAGTACGCACCATTTTTGCCATTGCTCATGTGAGCTAAATTGTACATCCGGGAAGCTAGGATCATGCATAGCATTCCCTTGATTCTCGGGTTGTTCATTAGCATCAAGCATTTCAATATCCTCCTCTTGTGCTCTACTACTCTCTCCTTGAGTGGAGGTTCTTGCCCTCTTTGATTTCCTTAGTAAAGGTGCCATTTTCTACAAATAACTAGTATTAAAACACTTCATTTGTAAACACAATTTGATAGTCATAAGTGTTATAATACTTAGCTTTAAGCACAAATTCAAGTATAGTGACCTTAGTAAAACATTGTCATGCTATCTTTTAAGCACAAATGGATGTTATAAGCATAGCAATATGTTAATTAGGTGAGCAACATATACTTGAATGAATTTGGCTACTTCCTAAAGGTACCAATGCTAACTTAACATGACAAGATCATAAGTGCATAGTATAAAGCATGAATTCAAGCATCATACTATCACTTAAACAAAAGTTCTTAGCATAAAGTAAAGATGAGCATCCAAATTAGCAAATAAACATCCAAATCAAAGTAATCATCCTAATTAATCACTAGAATTCACTCTATAGCATGTAAGAATCATTAGAAATCCAATTTAAACAAGTTTTGCAATCAAAATCAAGAACCCCCAAATTGGAGTTAGGGTTTGTTTATGTTGGATTTCTGAAAAATATAGAGAGATTTAAGTAACTAAAGTAGAAATAACTTACTTGATGATGATTAGTAGTTGCCCTTGATGAACTATAGGAACAAATTTTGCAAGAATAGACTAAGAATTGAGGGTTTTGAGAAAATTTCAGCTTTTAGATTGAAGAACACGGGTATAAGGTAGTAAACAAAAGGGTAGCAAATGGGATTTATAGAAAAATAGAGTAAAACACGAAACATACCATTTACCCGATCGGGTAGACATGGATCCGATCGGGTAAACCTGCTGATCCGGTTTTTGTTTCTATTTTCTTTGCCACTTGCTCTTACCTTTTGGCTATGTCCTGGCACATACTTACTAACCTTAGTGATCTTGACAACTTGTGCCAAGGATAGCTTCGTCTTGTCTCAATAGGTCCTCCGATTCTAAGTACAAAAATCTATTGACGAAATATGCAAAATAACAAGTAAAACGAAGAAAATGTTCCTAACTATTACAACATAAAATCCAAAAATAGAGTCCAAATATAATAGTCCAAAATAAAAATCATTGTCTAATAAGTAAAACAAAAAGAATGCATAAAGAAAAAGAAAAAGAAAAAGACGGGTTGCCTCCCGACAAGCGCATTTTTGAGTCATGCTAGACTTTGTTGTTCCATCCCCCCTCAAGCCTTATGAGGGGATTTTAGCTCTTAGTAGCTGGATTCGTCTTTGAAGTTTCCACATTTACCATTTTGCCAACACCCATGGCAATCTCATTCTTCCGCAGTTTTGAAAGCTTCGAGGTCGCCATCCCCAACGCTCAACACATCCCCCTTTTTGTCAAAGGTGGCACTCGATCCACCTATTTCAAATGTGATCCTTTCTCCCTTCACATCAATACATGCTCCAAACGTGTTTAGGAAGGGTCTCCCTAATATGATATGGTCATCCCTTTCTCCCTTTGAATATATTACATAAAAATCGACGGGGATGAGGAAATACCCAATCCGTATTGGGACATCTTCCACAATTCCTGCCGGAGTATGCATAGATCCATCGGCAAGTTGGAGGCTAGTACTAGTGAATTTCATTTGTATGGGGCAATGTTCATGATAGACATCAAAAGGCATGACGCTAATTGAAGCTCCTAAGTCACACAATGCACCTCTTACCTTATGGAAACACATGGTGAAAGAAATGTTGAAACAACCTGGATCTTTAAGTTTGGAGGGAATGAGGATCTTCCCTTCTTCAAGGTTAGGTTCCTTGCGATTATCCGTGGTTGCTTCTTTTTCCTTAGATATCTTGCCAATCCTTGCTTCCATCTTTGAAAAAGCTTCGTTTGTTGCCAAAGTTGCTTCTTCAATCATTTCTTCCAATTTCCCTTGTGCTTTTATCATTGACATGATCAAAGCTTCGAGACGAGATGTCTCCTCATGTGTAGGGGTTTTGGTTGGTTTGGATAGTGTTGGATTGTTGCTAAGTTCATGGGGTAACCTATAAATTGTCTCCTTACTCTTTCCATTCCCAAGAGGGTGATCACAAGGTTTGTCACTAATCATGTCAATTGTGACAATTGATGGCACGTCTCTCTCTTGGGTATTATGACTAGAACTCGATGGAGTCAACTCTTCCACTCTCTTTTGGAGAGATAGAATGGCTGATTTGATTGAGTTTAGGCTAGAAAGGAAGTAAGAGCTCATGTTATGTTGGGTTTGGGTTATCTCCTTCAACTTGACATCTATTAGACCATTTTGAAAAGGTGGGTATTGTGGTGTATGAGTAAGTTGGGTTTGATGAACTTGTGGGTGAAAAGGGTTTAAGGTTGTGAGTTTGTTCCCACATCGTTGAGGTACATGCCCTATCCCACCACAAAGTTCACATGGTGTTGTTATTGAGGTAAATGGATTGAAAGCTTTGGGACGATACAATGTACTTTTCGGGGTGGTTTCGTTGGATTGACTAAGACAAGCTAAGGAAATTGTAGTGTCAACTTCATTTGAAGTTTCCACTCGACTCTTCTTTTGCTCTCCCCCATTGGTTTGCGAACCTTCCCCTCTTTCATTTTGTGATTTAGTTGATAGGGTTGACAAATTGGTTCTAAACCTACGGTGAAAAGCGACGGCAATCTCTTCCCACTGCATAGGTCTTGTGGCTTCCTTTAAGCGACGGGTGAACCACCATTTTGCTTCTCCCTTTAGTGATAAAGGAAAAAGGGTTTCTCGAATTTCGTTCTGGGTGATTCCCTCCCTCACAATGTTTTGACAAAGCTCACAAAAGGTTTGAAGATGGTGAGACGGGTTTTCGTTTGGTTTTCCTCTAAATTGGTTACCCTCGATGAGAGCAATCAAAGTCAAATGGACCCTTAGGATCCCACTGGCAAGCACAAAAACCCGGTACCTTGGATCTTCTCTAGTTAGCACCATTTTATCAACCTACAAGAAAAACACAAAAGAGAAAGTTAGAAATGAATTAGGTACGGTTGCACCTAGAAATGATAGAAATAAAAACCGACAATTCACAAATAACAAAACCGTGCTCCCCGGCAACGGCGCCAAAATTTGATCGGTTCTGTCGCGGTCCCGAAACAAAAATAATTTACCCGGACTATGCTAACAACATAAGGAATGTAATTAGGAAAGTAGGGTGTCGATCCTCAGGGAGTACGTGTTACTTATGAATTGTTATGGATTGGTTTTCATTTAAAATCGAGTCACTTGAGTTATTTGTCTGAACTATTAACATAAAATAAAATGACAAGAATATAAATGACGATATGTAAGAACAAATATGTAAATTGCAAAGTAAAAAAACCCAAAACAGAAGACATACCCAATCGGGTTGTCACGTACCCGATCGGGGAAATCCTCTGATCTGGATATTAACAACTAAATTCTATCTAAAGACGATATTTAAATAACAATATTGAAAGTCTAACTAACTAAACTAATTAACCAGAGAATGACAATAATAAAAACTATCTAATAACGGAAATAAAAAGACGATAAACTAACTAGATAACGATAAAGTAAACTATGTAATAACGGAAATAAAAAGACAATAAAATAAACTATTTAAAACGATAAAGTAAACTAACTAATCAAGTTGATATAGTGAAAGAGAAATACATGTAAAACTAGTTAAAAGCTTCATAGATACCAATATTAGAATTACTTATGATTGTCTAGGCCTTGTAGCGGTATATTCCTTCCGGATTCGTACCGACCTTTTAGTGGGTCCTAACGTCATTTCAGCATGGTTAAGTCACTAAACCCCTATTGATAGTCCTAATTCCTATCCCAACTCTCTTCATAAAGATAGAAATGACTAATACAAACAATTGCTTATGGCCACTAAACAAAGTTATAGAATTTGACACGACCAAAGGAAGAAACAATTTAGACGGTTCAATTGGTAACTACTCTTCTTATAATTCGTTTAACTCGTAATTCATTTCAAATATTACAACTCTATTTATTTTATTTACACAATGATAATATTACAATATTAGAATTAATCTAATCTATGTGATTATGTGATTAAGTAGATTAGCAAGAAAAAGATGTAAGAAATTAAATTATGGAATATAAATACTATAGTGATTATGGTGATTATGTTAACAATGATTCTAATAACAAATTTTAGGATTATTTGATTAGGTAAATTATAAGGTGACATTCTAAATAATACTTTGGTTTTAACTAGATTAATTTTAGGTTGATTTCCTACTAATAACAATATTATGAGAATGATACTAGTGAGATTATAGTTCATGGTGATCATTGGCTTTTATAAGGCTGCATGGCTGCTGATCCTCTTGCAAATTCGTACCCTAGTCAATGCATTAAACCACCCATTTAAGCTCGGATTGAAGAAAAGTCAAGTAACGTCTTCTTGCAGGAATACCCGATCGGGTAACAGGTAATCCGATCGGGTTTTTGTGTAAGTCGGATTTTCCGTCTTTTCATCTTAGGCACGGAATCCTATGCCTTAGTCTTTGGTCAATGCATTACGGAATTGGGCTTGGGCTGATCTCCTCGTGACTTGGGTTGAGTTTTCTTTTAAAGTTCAAAGCCAAAATCCAAATTGAGTCTATTCGAGGAAAGATGTAGCGGAATCGTAATCAAATCGTGAACTGGCTATCATCAATACCTTGAAAACTCGTATCCTAGTGTCTTTGCTCCATAAAGTAGGAAAATATAGCAAAACCGCTTCATTTCCTATAAAACGAGTCAAAACACGCAAAACAACTAGAATAGCAGTATTAGCTCGTTAATCACTTGACAAAGTGCATAAATCGTATAGAAATCGAGCTAAAACGGGGGATAAATCAATACAAAATATCACTTATCAATACAGAGTGTACGACAACCGCTTAAGTGCAAGACAATATATCATCATGCCTGCAAATTTGTACAATAAAACAATGTATAACATTAGTACTTGAACATAATATATCATGAAAACTATTATAAATCAAAGTTGACAATTGTAATATCTTAAATTACAGAGAAAAAAGATGGCACCTGGTAAAAAAATAAAGTTGATAGATAAAACAATTTTGACATTAAAATGGTGCGAAATCAAAGCTTTTCAAGAATACGTTGTACCTCTACAAAAGCAACAAACTGAAGGGATTAAGTTTTTCTTTAGCAATCATAACGAAATTAGGAAGCAAAAACCAAGCTAAGAGAAAAAAACATTATACATCTATTTTAAATAATCATAGGTTAATAACTAAAGGAAGAAATATACTAATACTAATATAATATATACGCAATGCTAGAAATGGTGCAGAAACATGATGATGTAACATTTATTATATATATACACACTTAATTATTAACAGTTATCTAATATTAAATAATATATTTCCTAATACTGTAACACCCGGAAATGTACCCTATTTTTCTAGTAGAAATATTTTATGAAATCTTTTCAGCAAATTTAAGTTTTAATTTATAATTTTATGTTCCGAGTCGAATTTAGAATTTCCGAGTTCGTATTTGGAATTTCTGCGAGATTCCATGAAAACCCCGTCTTAAGACGAGTTTGACTTTTCTTGACTTTTGAGTCGAGTTTGACTTTCTTGACTTTGGAAACCGTCTTTGACTTTTTCCTTCATAACTCACACAACTCTCTCCTTAACCTAATATTTCATTCAACACAAATCAAACACAAGCTTTCTTCCTCTCTAAGAAATCTCAACTTCCCTCTTTGATATCGATCTTAGAATTGTCGTAACTTCTTCGTTCTTTGATAGAATTTACGTAAGTTCGTCTTATTCTTCTTCCCTAACCTTCCTCTATCCGTATTGATATTAAAAGTATCGTCTTTCTCGCTTTTCAAGCTTTCGTCTTTCTCAAGATGAACTTTATTCATCTTTTTACGATCTATTTGTAGGTGGTGACCTCCAAGATCCCGACAAAGACTATTTCCTTATAGAAGAGGAGCTTGACGATTAGTAGAGGCGCTTAAAGGTAACGGTGAAGGGTTACTCGGTATCATTTACGTGTTTTACATGTTTATATGCTAGAAATCGTATTTAGAATACGATTAGGAAGATTAGGAATCATGCTATGATTAATGGATGATGTTATATGATGAATGTTGATGATATATATTGATTGTTGATGATTATTAGAAGCATATATGAGAATTGGATTGAATTGGTTAAGTGAGCAAGGCTCACGGGTGAAGAGGTGCTCCCAGCCGGTCGACCGGCCGCCGGTCTGACCACCGGCTGGGAACACATCAGTAACACCTTTGGAAATTGAGAATTTGTATGAAGTGGTGCTCCAGGCCGGCCCACCGGCCACCGGTCCATCCACCGGCCTGGAACACATCAGTATGTGAAGTTTGGATTTTGGTACTGTATTCTGTGCCGGTCGACCGGCCGCCGGTCGACTGACCGGCCCAGACCTCAATTCTCTGTTTTTCTATGATTTTGGAATTTTGCCCTGTGTTCTGAGCCGGCCCACCGGCCACCGGTCCCCTGCCCGGCCTGGAACACGGCTGTATGCTTTTCCTTTAATTTCTAAAACTCGTAATTTATAATAAATCGCATGATCCGTTTATCGTATAATTTTACGTAGTGACTTATAATATTCATGTTTTGGATATATGATATTTTATTCGCTTGTACCACATGTTTTGTGACTGTTTTCGATATGTACCACTTTGAGTCGGTTTTTACAAATATTACGGTTTGAGCACTATTTTGTCTTGTGCTTTGTACTCTCATTCCCTTGGCTACCTTCCCGTTCGTAAGGCTGGAATGTCGGAACGGAGAGGTATCCTACTGCTTAAATGCATGTGTTAGTGGGCATATGACGACGTTGTTGGGAGTTGAACGCTATGCGTTGATCGACCCGTCCGTCAAATGTTGTATACTTGCGAGGTGGTGTTATTTGCATGTAGCGTACCGCATGTTATGAGGCTTGAGCTCTTTTCCGCCTCTTTCGTGAATTGATCTACCGAATTTGGGGTACTCGGCGTCTAGTGTAAGACCGAGTCTTGGATGCGAAACGTTCATCGCATGTCGAACCGGAAAATGTGATTTCGGGATTCTGGCCAGATTTAGACTAGGACCGGGTATTTATATCGTCGTTCTACCAGGAGGAAATTAGTCTACATATACGAAATGAATTGAATCGTGTATGAGTTCAGGGAAATGTTTATCTCGTGGATGCCTGTTAATCATACTTGCCATGTACACGATGCTAGTGCGTTTCATTTACCGTGAGAGTTGTCGTCTTGTGTCGTTTTTGAATGCGTGATTTCATGATATTGTTCATGGTCATTGCATGATTGGACACCGTCAAGGTCTTGGTTCGTGAATGGATGGTAATATGTTGGATATTATGTGATCATCGCATGACTTGACTTGGTTTGTCTGTCGAGTCTCAATCTTATCAATCTAATACCGCTAACGGTGAGATGTAAGCCCTAGTGAGCGTATTCGATTGCCTAAGAGTGTCTTTCCCGAGTCGTTGAATAACATGATGGTTTCGGTTTTGATTTCCATATGATCTTATCATTATATATTGGATTGCCTATCTTTTGTTATCGTAACTCACATGTATATTTATATATGCATGCTCTACTTTTGTATTTCCTTATATGTACTTTAAAGGTGATATGGCTGGGAGAACCCGGAGTTACTCCCCACTGATTGTGGCGTTCATGTTTTTCATGAATGAACAGGTTGCTTGCATGGATGGCTTTTTGCTTATGCTATTTTGGGTTCGGGTGTGAGCTAGCGGGCGTTGTCCCTGGATGAAACACCTCTAGACGTTGTTTAGCTAGTTGCTAAATCGATTAGAAAAATACCCCATCTATTTCGAAAATACCCCATCTATTTCGAAAATACCCCATCTATTTTATGTAAGATCACTTTTACTTGTTAACCTTTTGGAGAGACTTCGTCTCTTGATGTAGTATAATTCGTACTTTAGTTTGTAATATATGACACTCCTCGTATTCTTTCCTTGCATGTATAAAAGTTTTTTAAAACTTCATATTTCCGCTATATATTTCACATGCTTGTATGTTTTATCTTTCCGCATTCGCGAGGGTTGTCACAGACATAACAAGTAGAATATAATCATCACTTATACTACAACACTCCACTCTAATGCATGTGATCAAATTAAACAAAATAAGAGTCCTTTTTGGACAATATGGTCCGGCCATATTGGCTTTAAAATGAGCAATTGTGTTCATTTTTCAACTACTTCATTTTGTGCAATTTTACACTTCTCTCTAAAATTCTTCCTCTCACTAAAAACTCTCATATACTAATATTATTTATTTAATTGAGTCATATAATTGTTATATGATCAAATTAACACTTAATTATACAAGATAATTAACCATATGATCAATAAGTATTTGTGAGACAAATATCAAAAAAATCAATATGGATCAAACTAGGCCATAATGGCCGGTTATATTGTAGTTACATGGTGATGATTGTTGTTCTTGTTTACACTCTTTAGTTACCAATTGAAAGTGACATAACAAGTAGAATATAATCATCACTTATACTACAACACTCCACTCTAATGCATGTGATCAAATTAAACAAAATAAGAGTCCTTTTTGGACAATATGGTCCGGCCATATTGGCTTTAAAATGAGCAATTGTGTTCATTTTTCAACTACTTCATTTTGTGCAATTTTACACTTCTCTCTAAAATTCTTCCTCTCACTAAAAACTCTCATATACTAATATTTCCTAAGTATTACTAGTGTAGTAATATATTGTAATATTAGTAGTATAATATCTATCTTATTATCTAGTTAATAATAAGGGTAGATTATTTGGGTTCATCTTGGTGCAACTTAGAGAAGATCTTCTACTTTGGAGATTACTTGTGTTCATCAATATTTGTAGCTCAAGAACAACAAGAAGGAGTTCTTGTTGTGCCCATATATTTTCCATTTCAATGTGAAGAAATTTCTTCTTTTATATAAATGTCTTTATATTTGCATGCATGTTACATAGATCATTAAATACTAAATTAACAAGTAATTTAGCAACTAACAAGTAATTTAGCAACTAATCCGCGGTGGTTCGAGCCGAATATGACCTTTATTTGAAGGTTGCTAATGACGTCAAGAATGTCTTGATTTGGTCAATCTCACCCAAACTCAAACTCCAATTGATTTCTCTCAATGCATATGCGATATTCACGAGGATCACTTCGATATTTTCGCAAGCCCCTCAAATTCTCCAATATGAGGCGATTACGAAATTCTTTGACACTAAGCTTCAAAGGGGCCAAAAAGTTGGCCCACACGTGCTCAAAATGGTTGAGCACGCGGACACCTTAGAGCGTCTAGGGTGCAAAATTCAGAAGAATTTGGTGGTGGGTAAGATCCTTCATTCACTCACACCCAAGTTCACCCAATTTAGGGTGAACTATAACATGAATGGCATGGACAAGAGTTTCCATGAACTCCATGCACTCTCACCCAAGCGGAGAGGGACATGGAGTCTAGTGGTAGTGAACCCAAGGATGTTCTTTCCATGAAAATGAAGAACATGAACCTTGGGGTGAGGAAGGACAAGGGGAAAGGGGTAAGACCTTTTCAAGAAATCGGCCAGGAAAGGCACGGTCTTTATAAAGGCCAAGCTCACAGGTCCACAAACAACGCGGAGGGGTTGCTATTATTGGAATGGTCAAAGGCATTGGAAACGCATCGCCCCAAGTGACTTGAAGACAAGAATAACGGTTGTGTGACAACGTCAGGTAAAATTCTTTCATCACTCTATATGATAGTTATTAACTTTGCTAGTACATCTTTTTGGGTATTTGATACCGGTTGTGGTTCTCACCTTTGTAATCATGTACATGGGCTGAGGGACGTGCAAGCACTAGCCAAGGGTGACGTGGACCTGCGCATGGGAAATGGATCTAAGGTAGCCGCAGTTTCCGTGGGCACCTACGTTCTTCTTTTGCCTAATGGTTTAGAGTTGTATTTAAATAATTGCTATTATGTTCCAACTCTTACCAAGAACATTATCTTCATTTCCGTGTTAGACATGGAAGGTTTTTCTTTTTGCATTAAGAACAACTGTTGTACTTTTGCTTTTAATGAAATGGTTTATGGCGAGGCCATTTCTATTGGAGTTATTTATGTTCTAGATATTGCAAAAGAGGTCTATCATGTAGAAAACAAGAAGCTCAAAACAGGTGAACCTAATCAATCATACCTTTGGCATTGTCGTTTAGGGCACATAAACGAACGACGCATAAAGATACTTGTTTCATCTAAAGTACTCAAACCATTCGATTACGAATCTTATGGCGTATGCGAATCTTGTCTTCTAGGCAAGATAACTCGTGCTCCTTTTACGGGAAAAGGGACACGAGCAAGTGAAGTATTAGGATTATACATACGGATGTATGCGGTCCAATGACTATCCTAGCTAGAGGTGGTTATCACTACTTCATTACTTTTACCGACGACTTGAGTAGATATGGATATGTCTACTTGATGAGGCATAAAGGTGATGCTTTTGAAAAATTCAAAGAATTTCAAAATGGAGTAGAAAACCAATTGAATAAAAAGATTAAAACCCTACGATCCGATCGTGGTGGTGAATACTTGAACAATGAATTTGGATTCACACCCTAAAAGATTGTGGTATATAGTATCAAATGGACCCTCCTTGAACACCTATATTAAACGGTGTAGTCCGAAAGGAAAATCGAACTTATTCTATATGGTTCGATCTATTCTGAGCTAACAAGCGTCCTGATTAATTTTTGGGGTTTTGCTATCTTATCTGAACTTATTTCTCCACTAAATCGAAGCTCCCTTTAAAGCCGGCAAACAAGACTCCATATGAGATATGGACAGGAAAAGTCCCTTAGTTGTCATTTATGAGAATTTGGGGATGCGAGGCTTTTGTTAAGAACAAGTCTGACGATAAACTCGCACCCAAATCTGACAAATGTCTTTTTGTAGGATATCCAAAGGAATCACGTGCTTATTACTTCTACAAAAACCACACGAGGACAAAGTGTTTGTGTCTCGTGATGCAGTCTTTTTAGAAAATGATTTTATTTCTAAAAGACAGAGTGGGAAAAAATTTGAACTTGATGAAGTCCAAGAGCCACAAACCGAAAAGGACGATGAGGAAAACGTTCCCTCTTCGTCTGGTATGGTCATTATTCCTTCGGAACCTAGGAGGTCAAGCAGAATTAGTCATCCACCTGATAGATACCTTGGTATTATAGAGGAAGGTGATGACTATAATGTTTTACTTTTTGAAAGTAACGCACCTACTACCTACAAAGCAGCCATTTCTAGTCCCGACTCAAAGCTATGGCTAGGAGCCATGCAATCCGAAATGGATTCTATGTACGACAATCAAGTATGGGACTTGGTTGATTTACCTAAGGAGGTACGACATCTTCAGTGTAAGTGGATCTATAAGATCAAAAGTGGCATAGACAAACATAATGATGTTTATAAAGCTAGATTAGTGGCAAAAGGTTTCACCCAAGTTCATGGTCTTCACTATGACGAAACATTCGCCCAGGCCATGCTTCGATCCATAAGGAATTTATCGTAGCGGTTGCACGCCATTTCATAATTATGAGATTTGGCCAAATGATGCAAAACGCTTCTGATGGGATTCTAGAAGAGGAAGTGTACATGACACAACCTGAAGGTTTTGTGGATCCATCAAACCCTAAGAAGGTATGCAAACTTAAGAGATCCATCTATGGTCTTAAGCAAGCATCCAGGAGTTGGAATCATCGTTTCGATCACGTAATTAAACAAAATGGTTTCACTCGAAGTGTCGAGGAACCGTGTTTATACATGAAGTTTAGTGGGAGTAATGTAACTTTTCTAGTCTTGTATGTGGATGACATACTACTCATTGGGAATGATATTCCAATGCTCACTTCTGTAAAGGAGTGGCTAGGAATACATTTCCAAATGAAAGACCTAGGAGAGGCCCAGCGCATCTTAGGTATCCGGATCTATAGAGATAGATCTAAAAGGATACTAGCATTAAGTCAAGAGACTTATATAGATAAGATTCTTGATCGGTTCAACATGAAAGACTCTAAGAGAGGCTTTATTCCTATGGGAAGTGGGATCACTTTGAGCAAGTCAGAGTGTCCTACGAAAACCGAGGAGATTGAACGCATGAAAGTGATCCCTTACGCTTCAGCCGTTGGATCAATCATGTATGCTATGATGTGCACTCGTCCCGACGTTGCATATGCCTTGAGCATGACAAGTCGTTACCAAGCAAATCCAGGTGGGAGTCACTGGATAGCCGTAAAGAACATCCTTAAGTACTTAAGAAGGACTAAGGATTCATTCTTAGTGTTTGGAGGCGAGACTGAGGTTACGTCGTTGTAAAAGGGTTTTAAACAGAGCCAGTTTCCAAACAGATAGGGATGATATGAATCCCAATACGGATACGTTTATATGATGAATGGGAGCTGAGGGTGGGTGCTGGAAGAGTTTCAAGCAAGCGTTACAGGCGGATTCTACAACAGAAGCCAAGAGTTGACTTGCAGCGGTCTGAAGCTGCCAAAGGATGCGTTGGATTCGGCAATTTTTGGAAGGACTATCAGTAGTCCTACTGCCAAAGATCCTTATAACAATTATTGTGATAAACAGTGGGGCTTATTTTTCGGCAAAAGAGCCCAAGTCTAGTAACAATCTAGAAATTGTACTTAGGAAAATATCATGTAATAGAGCTTACGTGGACAGAAAGGAAATTGACATGTGTAAGGTTGGGACATATGACAACATTGCTGATCCTTAACCAAGCCTTTATCAAAGGCTAAGCATGATGGTCATGTCGTCACAATGGGATTGAGACGTGTGCCAGAATTCCTTTAGATTATGTAATATGTAATAATTGAATGTTGTATTAATTATTTCATATATGATAATGACATTCATTGTTCGAGTTTTATTTTAAACTATTTTATTTAGTTTGACTAAATTTAATACTTTGTTTATCCGAATAGATTGTTGGACCCTATTCAAGTGAATAGGACGAACTTAGTATTTTGTCCCTAGTCACTCAATGAGGTGACGTCTCGAAATGACTAGATTGTAAGTCGATCGATGGTTGGTTCAGCACCAGGGGGTCATGGAGATGACTGGTCGTTTACATAGACAGACTGTATGACACTCTGTCGGACAGTGACATTGTAGAGACCCTTAAATCAATTATTTGATGCCTGGTCGTGGCAGGGTCTCTATCTCTATTCATTAAGTTCGATTCTTTTGGACTGGCGACCGTCTATCTGAGTCGGTGCAGTTTCCGATTGGTTTTGGTGATGTTCTAGGTCGTGCCGTAAAAGGAGGCCGATGGACTTCTTCTGGATCATGGTGATCTGCATCATAAAGAGTAGATGGATCAACAGGAATTGTCCACCCACGTTGGGTAAAAACATCTTTAGGCCACTCGAGGAGAAGTTACTGTAAATGCGTGGCCACGCTCGGAAAGAGATCTATGGTAGATTTTCCGGTCAGACAGTTACTCTCCCTATCGAGAAAACCACTCTAGATATTGTCAATCGCAAGTGCGACCTGGAAGACACCTTGCGTTGAGTGGGAGATGTGATAAAGAGACAAGAGAATCGGTGACGCAAACTTGTGTCAGACAAGTGGGAGATTGTTGGAGTAGGTGTCCTCCACAATAGTGCGCCACATAATAAATCTTATTAAGGAATATAATTGGGATATTTATTGACTATATATATGATTAGTCAGTTGATTAACGTAAATCAATAACGGTTGGCTGACTAGAGTGTGACGTTATTGTCGTATGACGGCGGTGATCAACTGATCCCTTTCGGTCACACTTAAAGGATGAAATCCAAATAGTAACTAATTATTTGTATATGATACAGTTAATTAGTCCATTACATATATTCGATATGTACGAGAGTTAATTGTTAGAAATTGAGTTAAGAACTCAAATTCGATTAAACTTATTTTTCAATTATGAGATAATTGACTAATAAATTTATATCTTATTTTAATACGATTAAATAAGATTTAACTTAGTAATTAATCGTTAAATTACTAAATTAGTTGAGGTTTTGAGATAGAGGTAATTAGTTAATTATATTTACAAAGAGTTGTAAAATAAATTAACTAAGCATTGTCTGACCCATTACATATTGATATAATGGTAAAATATTACTTAAAATGTTAAGTACATATTATTCATTTATTTGTGTCATGTAATTGTTATATGATCAAATTAACACTTAATTATACAAGATAATTAAGCATATGATTAATAAGTATTTGTGGGACAAATATCAAAAATCAAAATGGATCAAAATAGCCTTCACATGGCCGGTTATGACATAGTGGATGGTGATGATGGTTGCTCTTATTCATACTCACAAGCAACATGTGCTTATGACATGAATAGTAAACCTAAAATCATTTTATTCACTACAACACATTACCACTTTGCATGGCAATAAAATAAGAAGAAAAAATCACTCTTTGGTGATCACTTTGGCCGGCCCTTCTTGGCTATAAAGAGAGCAATTGTTGTTCATTTCTTCACTTCTTCATTCTTGCTTATTTTATCATACATCTCTCAAAACTAAACTTCTCTCTAAAAACTCTCATATACTAATATTTCTTAAGTATTACTAGTGTAGTAATATAGTCTAATATTAGTAGTATAATATCTATCTTATTATCTAGTTAATAATAAGAGTAGATTATTTGGGTTCATCTTGGTGCAACTTAGAGGAGATCTTCTAGTTTGGAGATTACTTGTGTTCATCCATATTAATAGCTTAAGAACAACAAGAAGGAGTTCTTGTTGTGCCCATATTATTTCAATATCAATGTGAGGAAATTTCTTCTTTTATATAAATGTCTTTATATTTGCATGCATGTTACATAGATCATTAAATACTAAATTAACAAGTAATTTAGCAAATAATTAGAGGAGTCTAATTAAGGTTTATGGACTTTCAGTTTTGTGGGTGATCGATTGTTGTAGTGGATGTAGAAGCGGTAGAAGTATTGGCTTGTTGACGGCTAATCGTTGTTGAATTCCATACTCGAGCAAGTGTATTAGCTCGTAGAGTCCTAAACAACCTTTCGGGCTCCGGATGGCTCAAGAACAACCCTTCACCCCTAGGCATGCACTCAAAAGCAACTCAAAAACAAGTTAGACTCCTAGTGCGTTTTGGGCACACTAGGGAAAGACAATAATGCAAGGCACTCTACAAATAATCAATCAACTAAACACCAACAAAAACAACGATAAGTAACTTGACTAAATCTAAGACACAAAACAAACTATGAGTTTCCTTACGCCATCCTCGGCAACGGCGCCATTTGATGTGTTGGTTTGTCGTCAATTCACACATCAAAAATAAACCCGATATAAGTAGTATATAGGGGTCGAATCCACGAGGATGGAGGGGTCAACTACAAGCTTGAATGAGTCCTATTCTAGCCTAACAAGAGTTTGATTAACTATGAACTACTAAATGCAAGAAATTGCTAAAATGATATGGTAAAAACAATTTATGGAAAACTAAGGTAAAGGGTTCACCTTAGGGGGATCAATGGGTTAGTCAAGTAATTAGCAAGTGGGTAATAAGTTTGAGTAGAACTAATTGCTAATGTCTCAACAATTAATAATCTTCAACAAAGCTATCGCATTTGTCACAAATCACTCATATAAACACTAGTCTAATCATTTCTACCACCGTCGCTTAAAAGATAATCAAACAATACTTGATAAAGTGGGTAACTTTCGTTTACACAATTCATCAAACACCTAGTGTGCATATGGGTAATACTCTAATTATCACCACAAGTCTACTAATCACTCAACCAATTATCCCACATAATCCTCCCTTAGGCTCCCCCTAAACCCTAGAGGGAGACTACTCACTCATGTTGAAGGAAATCAAACAACTAAACAATGAGAATAAGGAAATGAACATCATATTTTGGAAATGAATAATTCTAACAATCAAATGATAAATAATTAACTTGAAATGAAAATAAATTGCATAAACAACTAAAAGATGAGAAGTTTATACCAACAATACTTGTATTAATGAAATAGGGAGAATGTCTTCACCCAAAATCTTCAATACAAACCCAAGACTATGATGGTTCTTCTAAGAGAGACTAGATCTACTAACTTGAATTGAGAAACTAAACTTAATTAAGGAACGATTAAGAGAGTAATTAGTGAGTATTAGAGATTACAAAATTTCTAGGGTTTTGTGCTAAGAGTTGATAAAGAAGCTGCTTACAAAAATTAGGGGGAGGGTATATATAGGTATCCCAAAATTAAGAAAGAAAATATAAGAGGAGACGAAAGTGCGGTGTTGTGTTCCCGGCCAGGTGCCCGGCCGCCGGGCCTCTGACCGGCCTGGAGCACATCAGTATCTTCAAGGTTCTCGTCTCTATTCTGATGTTGCGCAGACCGGGTAGTAGGCCGGCCGCCGGGTGCCCGGCCGGCGCTACCTGGCCTGTTTCTTCTTCCTCTCATTTTCCTTCCTTTGTAGGTGTGTGGTCTGAGCTGGGTAGCCGGCCGCATGTCGGAGGACCGGCCTGCGCCACCTGAGGGCTCCCTCTCCTCAATTCTTCTTCTCATCTCCGAATCCCGACTCATGCAAGGCCTTTATGCTCCGATTTCTTCATTTCCGCCTTAATTCCTGCAAATTGAGATCAACATTCATAGCACGGGAAATCAAGAAGCAAAATGCAATTAAAGACACGCATATCCGTGTAAACGGACCAAAATGGGGACGAAAATGAGAGGAAAAATGTAACTAATTAAATGCTTATCAGTAATTCAATCGAGTCTGGTTCAGGATTATGCTCATTATTATCATAAACAGAATTTCATTTAGAAAAACACAAGGAGTAAGAAGAATCTGATTTATTCATATTACATTTTGAAAATAGCTGAAACAAAGAGGCCATCTGTTCACTAGTCAGTGGTGGTAAAGTAACAGCCTGCTGGGACATTCCCCAAACTGCTGTTATTATTAGATGCTAAGCTAGGAGATATAAAGGGATGGGGGTGACGAGAGGAGTAGACTCTCTAGGAACTTCACTAAACTCCGAATTTGACTCGAATTCATTATCTTCCTGTTCTCGTTTAAACATCTCTTCTTCACATATGGATTTCATCTTTGACTGGAGAGATGAGGTGTGAATAATCTAAGGTGAATTCTTCATCTGTAATCATTAGAATTCTAAGAGGATTCTTAGTGCTTTTAGGCTTACCCCAAGGAGGTATGGGTAGACGACCATCCTCAATCATATATTGAATGGCATGTTTCAACTTGTAGCACTTCTTTGTGTCATGTCCTTTGCTCCTACGATATTTGCAGTAAACGTCTCCATCCCAGAACCGACTCTTCTATTATGGGTCAAGTGTAGGTCCTATGGGTCGGAGTTTGCCTTGTTGTGTTAGCATTTTCAAGGCATTGGAGTATGTATCACCGATGTTGGTGAATTATCTTTGGAAATTATTCTTCCTAGGTGTTTCAAAACGTTGACTTCATCACTCTTGTTAGCTGAGCCATAAGAATGACTCGTTGAACCTTGATACCCACGACCTACCGTTTTGGACAAGAGACCTTTTCGGATTTCGTCTTCACTTCTTGTTCCCAGCACAGTCAAGTCTTTGGAAGACTTTATGTTTTGATACATCAGATGGTTTGCATAAATAGGTATCAAGTTGTCCATGAACGTTTCCACAAGAATGGCTTCGTCTGGACGTTCAACATGCTGTGTGCTAGTTTTCCTTTGCTTACTTAGGGAGTCGGCAAAGCCTTCTTTCTCATTTTGGTTAAGAACCTCTAGAGTACGCTTATTGACTTAATTGTGGTTCAAAGGGCTCTCATATCCCTTGAACTTTGGGATGTTAGTCATATTATAGTTGGTTGGCAATTGTGCGTTCATAGCTTCATACTTGTGAATGTTCTCCCTATAGATGTCATCTCCCTTGAGGTACATTAGTTGCTCCACTAAGTATTGGAGTTGCTTTTCCGCTCTAGTAAGAACTGGTGGGGTATTAACTTCTGGTTGTCCTACAATGAGTGGAATTTTATCGTGTAGACTAGGGTCAGGAATGTCTGCAAGAGGCAGCCTAGTTTCTACGGCAACATTTCGGCTCTCATTGGCATTGATGCGAGCATAAGCTTGGTCATTACTTGTTTGGAGACGGATGAGCGCAGCTAGGACTTGATCATTACCATTTTGCTCGGGCTGATGGACACTTGCTTGACTAGTTCCAGGCATCTTGAAACTGTGGTAAGAGACCGAAGACGGATCAAAACACGAGCAACCATTCTAGCACACTTACTCAAAAAGACTCGATTTTTGAAGTGGGAGTGTGCCACTGTGTTTAAGTGAATTTTCAAAATGACTATTTTGGAAATGTTTGTCCTAGACAACCATAGTGTGGTTGTAAGAGTGTTGACTCGAAGTGGATAAATGATTTTGACTAGACACTCGGACAGAGTTTCGACTCATTTCTCGCTACTTTAGGCCACCTTTGAAAATGCTTTATAGTTTTAAAAAGGATTTTGATTTTGAAAAGTTCGTCATGGTTTATTTACAAAACGGTGATCATGTAAGGTTTATACACATTTAAACAGGCATTACAACGGCATGCTGAGTGCATTTAAATTGGTTTTCTCTTAAAAGGCTGGGTTGCCATACCAAGCAATCAAACCCAAGGTCTGTGGAGAGGTCTGCGCCAAACATGAGTAAGGTCGGTTCCTAGTCCATTTCCTCGATTAGTGAAATCTCTTGATACTAACATGAGTATGTACCGCGGTATGGTTGACGTCAATCGCTATCCATCCTTAGGCCAAGATAAGAATTTGGACCGTTCGCACAGGGCGATTGGTCGGAATGGGTTGGGTTGGGCCCAGGAAGGCCGAATAAAACCTCTGAAGAAAGTCGAGTAATGAAAACCGATAACTGTCTCATATGAACTATTCTCTAACCTTGTTCAAGTTTCACCCCGGATAACACGTAAGTGTATAATGCCCATCAGAGTCGCCAAACTGTGGTACCCGGCCTGGTGAGGGACCACGGGATGGAAACGAGGGACAAGCGTAGTGATACACATTTGTGGAGTCGCCACCAATTTTTATGTGAAACTGGAACCGTTCGAATACTTTATGCCATGTCAAGACACAATGTAATGACATGAACACTAAGAACGTGTTACCCTTAGCATTCTATGTTTAGAATGACTCTCGTGGATGCCAATGAACACGTATTTTCACAGAGATCTAGAGTAAGGGGTGAGGGTACGTATTAGGAAGTTCTTTAATAGAACACCTAATCACGCCCGCGTCGATAGCGGCCTCTACTAATGATTAGGGAAATCGTTCGTATCTGATATGTTATCGATTATATGCATGCAATACATCATCCACAATTTAATCCTAACATATGAATTAAACTATGTCGGTGAACATGTAATTTAGCACACAATTATGCCGAAACTGGAATTTAGAATCGAATTATGTGAAAGGCAAAGAAATCATACAATTATAATGATTGAATAAAATATAAAATAAATATTAAAATTGATTACAATAAATACGGGATCTCAGTCAGAAATATATCCAAAACGGATGTTTGAAGAAAAGAAAAATATTAACATATTAACAGATTAAGGACGATATTATAATTAACAGTCGATTAATTACATAATTAAACTACGTCGAAGCGAGAAAGGAAGTTCAGAGACAGAAACCAACCCAGAAAAGGCACAGCAGCAGGTGCGCCCTATGGAAGAGGCGCAGCAACCCATGCGTCTGTTCTTGAGTTGGATTCTGGCTGTGAAACCAGAATCGCAATCAGTTAATGTTCGTTGGTATATTTTTGGTTGATTATTGATCTAAAAGTCGAATGAAAGTGATTTAATTAGATTAATTACACTAATAATTTATCAATAACAAATCTAGAGATTTGATATAAACAAATTGTATCTCTAAGACCCGAACTTGATTAAAGGACTAAAACCCACTAATATTGACTATAAGTGATGTAAGTCAAGAACAAGACGATTTAAAAGATTAAAATAAAAAGGAAAAAAAAGACAAAGAAACTGGAGGAAGAAGAAGAAGAGTAGGAGCAGGCAGCCTCTAGAAGAGGCGCAGCAAGTGCTATGTTCCTTTCAGAAGGCACAGATGCTTTTGCATTTCTTCTCGACGTCTGATGACTACTAAAAAGGTTTTATGAAAAGGTTTTCGATCAAAATTGGTTTTGGATTTATTTCTGAAATAGATCTTACATTAAATGAATAATATGAAAATAAATCCAAAATAATAAAAGACGGGATTAAACACCCTCAAACTTACATGTTGACGAAACAAGATATGAACTAAAGTTACGTTTTAGCGATAGCTCGACTCGAATGTATGGAAAGTGCCCTCGTAAGAGGATTGAAATTGATTAGTTAAGTTGATTATGGTGTAGTTGGTTAAATTGGTCGGTCAAATGCAAATGTGACAGGTACTCAGAAGGATCTAAGATTACGTGGTCGATTGATCAAGCACGTAGATGTCGATAGCTTAGAGCAACGTCTAGAATGAAAAGAGAGAATAGAAGGGGCGGAACACTCGCGTACCATAAAAGTGAGAACAGAGCTCTTCTTTTATAGTAGAAATTGTGGAAGAGTCGTAGAACAGCTCAATCTTTGGAAAGGAACAAGCTGGGGAAGAGGCGCAGCAGGACTGCTGATCGTGCCTGTCGCAAGCCCGATACAAAGATAAATTACCCAGACTAGGCTAATAGCAAATTAATGTTATTAGGGAAGTAGGGGTCGATTCTCAGGGAGATGGTGTTTCCTATAGAATGTGAAGTGTCTCGCAATTGGGTCTTATCTAACGAGTTTCTGGGTTTTGGAGTTTTGAATTCTAAACTAATAAAAAGCATAAAGCAAATGATGAATTAACAATAATGAAAAGCATCTAGGGCAGTAGGTTCACACATGTAGATTGACATATTGATGAAATTGGATTTAGGATATGCAAATAATTCATTGTGAGTTCGTAAGAATGATGTGTTCATTACAATCATAGATCAGATGGTCTAGCAGGCTTTTAGGCAATTTACTAGGTCTTAATCCACCATGTCATGCTTTGTCTATTCAATTCACGTATCTCTACCTTGGAAAAGAATTCCATTCTAGTCAATTATTTTGGCCAAAAATCTTCAACTATCGTTATAGTCCAAACATGCATAGACACAATGTTTTAAAAGCACAATTTATTTTATCCAATTAACATCTTTTAATTAATCTAACATGGCTACCCTACACCCTAGAAAGGTGACTACTCACTCATGGTAATATTTAAATCTAAGATGATATCAACAATGAAAACTAGGATAGACATGTTTTAAGACTCTTTATATGGCGATAATAACGACGCTAAATTGACAATCTAATGAAACGAAATGACAATTATAACGATACTAAATGAATCTAAGATAACATAGATAGAAAATAACAATCAAATAGAAAACATAAAGACATTAAACAAGAGATAAAATAGAAATACCTAGGTGACGATCAAAAACGAAAGCGATAACAATAATAGAAATCCCTTGCATAGAATAATCGTTCCTTGAGTTACAACGCTTGAACCCAACAAAGTAGATTACAAAGATTGAAACTCTTATTAATCTAAGCTAAGGTTTTGATGTAGAAAAGACAGAAATAAACTAAGAACTAAAGATGAAAAGAAGAAGAAAATGAGAGAAGGGAGGCTAGTTCTCCCTCCTCCTAATCTAAAGAGATAATGTAAGAAGAGAAGAGAGGATGAGAAGAGGGATGTGTTTAGAAGAGTGGCTGGAGCATCCTTTATATAGCATTAGGGTTTCGTGGGGAAGGGGTCGAGCATTGAACATATAGGACAAAAGGAGGAAGTTGAAGCAATTTGCTCGAAGCAGCAGGGATACCCGATCGGGTACACACCTACCCGATCGGGTAAGTTGTCATCTGGGTCCTTTGACTCTCGTTTCATCTCCCTTTGCTTATGACTTGACTTCCATCATCCCCCTTGACCTCCTGAGTCGGGTTTGTTGATAATGTTTGATGTAAAACGATGAATTCTTCGCCTAACTGATTGATCTTCCGACAACTGCAAAATTGTCTTTGCTTCTTCTCTCTTTTGAATTAGCGAACTTTCTTGAAATGCCTTTCACTTGGTCAAGCTTGCTTCTTCAAATCGTCGGGTTCTAGGCAAATGTTCGGGAATATAGAAAAAGGGCGTAGAAACGTCACTTTCCCTACAAAACGGGTTAGAACATAGGAGTTCGCCTAGAAGACGATATTAGCTCATAAAATGGCTTAACAAAGCACAAATGACATACAAAACCGAGCTAATTTGGGGTTTAAATCATACAAATATTCACTTATCAACTGCGATACTTCAAAGAGGGGCAGCACCTGCTGCGTCAATTTCCCTAGAGGTTTCCTGCTAAAGAAGGAAGATTCCCACGTTTCTATTACGGAATTGTGGTTGATTTACACTTCCATTTTAAAAGATAATCCGAGATAATTTTATTAAAAAGATAGAATTTGAAAATATAATAATAAAATAATCAGAATATTTCGGAGTGTTCCGACTCGTAGGTTCAAAACGGTTTATAGAAAATGAAGGGGTTTTTTACCCGGACTCCAAATGATCTCTAATGACTGTCAAAACAACCGTACCGGCGCGTAGATGACGACCAAGGCCAGGGGTAGACACAAGTGTTTGAGCTATCACTTGACGATAAACTTACGAATTGTCATAAATCGTTCCGCGTATCAAACATGCGGCCCACTTATCACTGGGTGGTTGGTGGAAGGTGTAGAAACGAGGTATCTACATTTTTCAAACATTTTGTAGATTATATTAACCAAATATGAGATGACCTATTTTATTTACATGTAATTATAAAATGTGACTTAAATTGTTAAGTCTAAATTATTTGTTTTGAAATTGCATTTAAATTTGTTAAATTCACATTTATAAGCTAAATTACATGTTGCATGTCTCATGTCACATATGTGACAAATGACAAAATGAGAAAATAAAATGGACACCCATTTTATATGGGTGCACCGGTTTTGGGTTGGTAGTGGGGATTAGGTTTTGAGTATTATTCTAATTGGGAATTAGACATAATGATTCAATAGCCCAAAACCTACACACTACCTATTTGCATTGTTAATAGCAAAATGGAAAAGACAACACTCCACCGATGTGGTGTGTCTGGCCCGTTGTCATGCCAAGAACAAGAAGGATTTTTCCTTCTTATACACTCTACTACATTTCACAATTGCATGAGAAGCTTATCTATCTTTATTTCCTCTTTCTCACACTACAAAACTTAAGAAGTTCTTAAAAACTTGAAGTTCATATTCTTACTAATAATTTTACTAAGTTTAGGAGTTAGATTGTTAGTTATTTTAAGGGATAATACTATATTATACTAGTGTAATATCTAATATAGTGATTAAAGAGAGTTGTCTTGGGTGCAACTTATTGGAGAGTTTCTAATTTGAAACTAGGAGTTCATCCTTTTATTTATAGCTCAAGAACAATAGTTGAAAGGAGTTCAATTATTGTGCCTATTTCCTTCATACTCAATGTAAGAAATTGTTCTTTCTTTATACTTTTGTTATGCATGCACAAAGTCCTCATAGTTTAAGAGTAAAATATTTATATAATGATATTAGAAATGTCTAATATTGAGTTTAAGAAACTTACATAAAAATCAATACCAATAATAATAATAATAATAATCATGTAGATGAACCACTTACCGATTGTTATCAACAAGACAAGAAGCAATAGATCCGGCTTGGAATGATTAAGGATGCTTGAGATATTTTGAGAGATTTTAGAGTATTAGGGTTTGATTATGAAACGTAAACTGATGAAATTATGTTTTAAAACATCTTAATAATCTATAATCAAATCGTCCGAAATAATCCCGCAGACTCGTGTACTTAGTCGAGTACACCGCAGTTGTTCGAGTGCACTAACACTCAACTGAGTGCCAACTAGGCAGAAGGCTGCCTAACTGACACAGTCACCCTACTCGGCCGAATACACTCTACTCGGTCGAGTACCAAATACTCGGTCGAGTTACCTCTACTCGACCGAGTACACAGTATTCATAATATAGAGTATTACAGTCTTCCCTCCTTAAGAACGAACTTCGTCCTCAAAGTTCCCAACTCATACTCCTACCACAAAAGCTAACCCAAGCCAAGAACTACTAATAGTACGAGGACAAGACAACAATTTCAACCCAACAAAGTCCACTCTATGACCTCTACCCAACACAACATATCACAACAAGATCAACACAACCACTAGTACTACTTCTACATACTAACCAAAGATAGTTAAAAGAATGAAAACCTAATGCACTTATCTCCTCCCCCCTTAAAAACAAGGCTACAACCTCGTAATCGAACATACCTCCTCAAAAATATGCGCACCTTTCGATCCAAGATTTATTTTGGCACCTCATAATAGGTAAGTGCCTCATCAAGCTCAACGGTCTCACCCTCTAGAACGTGAGATGGATTACTCATATACTTTCGCACCTGCGACACATGAAACACAATATGGACCCGGTCTAGAGCAGGTGGTAAGGCTAAACGATATGCCACCTCTCCAATCTGATCCAGAACCTCATAAGGACAAATAAACTTCTGGCTCAGCTTGCCTCTCTTCACAAATATCATCACCCCACGCATAGGTAACACATTTAAAAGGACTTTGTCACCTACTTGAAACTCGATATCTGGACGATGAAGATCTGCATTAGTCTTCTTACGATCATACGCTGCTTTCATCTTCTAGCGAATTAATTTCACTTGCTCAATCATGTCCTTAACCATCTATGATCCAAGAATCACTGCCTCAGAACTATCATCCCAACACACTGGACTCCTGCATCTCCTCGCGTACAAAGCCTCGAATGGTGACATTCCAATACTAGTATGGTAAATGTTGTTGTATGAAAACTCGATCAAATCTATCTTTTCTTCCCAGCTCCCACCAAAAGATAACACCAAAGCTCTCGCAGGATGAAAAGTTGTACTCATTTTCAATGTTGTCCCCATAAGCTCTTGTAATTCCTTCCAAAATCGCGAAATAAATATCGCATCACGATCACAGACAATGTCACTAGGCACTCCATGCAGCTTCACCACATACTTTCTATAAGCCAAAGCTAGCTTAATCTTGCTCCAAGTACCCTTCATAGGAATGAAATGAGCTGACTTGGTCAACCGATCCACAATCACCCAAATCATATTATTCCCTTTCTGTGATCTCGGAAGTCCTACCGCAATATCCATGGATATAAACTCCAATTTCCACTCTGGAACCTCAAGAGACAGAATCTTACCATGCGGTCTTCGCTGCTCCCCTTTAACTCGCTGGCATGTTAAACATCTTGCCACAAAATCAGCAATATCTTTCTTCATTCCCGGCCACTAGAAAGTCGTCTTTAGATCTTTATAGAACTTATCTCCACCCAGATGAACCGAATAGGGAGTACAATGAGCCTCAGTCATAATCACCTTCCTCAACTCAGGATCATTCGGCACACACCATCTACCCTCAAATCTGACACTTCTATCTCCATGAATCATAAATCTAGGATGAGTACCATCTTCCACCCTTTTTCTCCACAGTTGAATCTTAGGATTCTACCATTGCTTGCTCCTAATGTCGTCATAAAATTCCAGCTCAATCATCATATCACTAGTAGCCTCTCTTTTTCGAATCATATGGATCCCTATCTTTGCTACTCCATCCCTCAATCGCATCAAGGACATTGCAGTGCACAAGGAATGTACACTCTTCCGGCTCAAAGCATCAGCAACAACATTAGCCTTCCCCTCATGGTAGAAAATCTCCATATCATGATCACCGATCAGCTCCATGCACCTTTGATGGCCTTATATTCAACTCCTTCAGGGTGTAGATTTACTTCAAACTCTTATGGTCTGAAAATACCTTAAAGCTAGCCTCATACAAATAATACCTCAAAATCATCAATAATAACACCACCGCGCCCAACTCCAGATCATGAGTAGGGTAGTTCTACTTATAAGTCTTCGACTGCCTCGAAGCATAAGCTATCACCTTCCCGTTCTGCATTAGCACACAACCCAATCCACACTTCGACGCATCCGTATAAACCTCAAAATTATCCTTTCGGTCAGGTAATGTGATAAGTGAATATTTGTATGATTTTAACCCCCATTTTAGCTCGGTTTTGTATGTCATTTGTGCTTTGTTAAGCCATTTTATGAGCTAATATCGTCTTCTAGCCGAATTCTTGTGTTCTAACCTGTTTTGTAGGGAAAGTGACGTTTCTACGCCCTTTTTCTATTTTTCGGAGCATTTGCCTAGAACCCGACGATTTGAAGATGCAAGCTTGACCGTGTGTAAGGCATTTCGAGAAGGTTCACTAACTTAAGGGGGAGAAGAAGCAAAGACGGTTTCTTAATTGTCGGAAGACCAATCAACTAGACGGGAGAATTCATCGCTTTACATCATATCCAAGCAACAAACCCGATTGTAGAGTCAAGGGGGATGTTGTAAGTCAAGTCAAAGCGAAGGAAGTTGAAGAGTTAGTCAAGAGCTTCCAGAAGACGATTTACCCGATCAGGTAAGTGGTGTACCCGATCGGGTATTCCTGCTGCTTCATGCATTGCGGCTCCTTCTTCCTAAATTTGCCCTATGTATTTATTACCCGACCTCTTCTCCACGAAACCCTAATACTATAAATAGATGTGCCAAGCCCCTCATATCAATCATCCATATATCCAACATCATATACATCATATACATTTTCTTACACAATCTTGTCTTATATTTCCTTTTAGCTTTAGTCTTCCTGGTTTAGATTTTCTTCTTCTTTTATCATTTGTTTCTAGTTTCTTTCTGTCCATTTCCTTTCAAAACATTAGCTTAGTTCAAATAGAATTTCAATCTTTGTATCTACTTTGTTGGGTTCAAGAGTTGTAATTCAAGATACGATATTTCTATGTGAGGGATTTCTATTATTGTTATCGCTTTCATCGTTGATCGTCACCTAGGTATTCCTAATTTATCCTTTGTTTACCATTCTTTATTGCTTTCCATTTGTTCGTTACTTTCTATTCGTATCATTTAGATTCGTTTTTACGTTGTTATAATCGCAGTTTCATTTCTTAGATTGTCATATAGCGTCGTTATTATCGCCACATAGAGAGTCTAAATTATTGTCAAATTCAACTAAATATGCTTATCTTAACTTTCATTGTTAATACCAACATAATCATGAGTGAGTAGTCACCTTTCTAGGGTGTAGGGTAGCCATGTTAGATTGATTAAAAGATGATAATTGGATAAAGGAAATTGTGCCTTTAAAACATTGTGTCTATGCATGCTTGGACTTTAACGATAGTTGACGATTCTTGATCACAATCATTGACTAGTATGGAATTCTTTTCCAAGGTAGATATACAGGAATTGAATAGACAAAGCATGACATAGTGGATTAAGACCTAGTAAATCGCACGAAAAGCCTGCTAGACCATCTGATCTATGATTGTAATGAACACACCATTCTTACGAACGCTCAATGAATTATTTGCTCATCCTAAATCTAATTTCATCAGTATATCAATCTACATGTGTGAACCTATTTCCCTAGATGCTTCTCATTATTGTTAATTTATTATCTGCTTTATCGTTTCCATTTCAGTTTGTTTTGTTTTTATTTATGTTCTTTATTAGTTTAGACATCACCAAATCCAAAACCCAGAAAATCATTAGATAAAACTCAATTGTGAGACGATTCACAATCCATAGGAAACACCATCTCCCTGAGGATCGACCCCTACTTCCCTAATTACATTAATTTGTTATTAGCCTAGTCTGGGTAATTTATCTTTGCATCGGGCTTGCGACATGCCTGATCAAATTTTGGCGCCGTTGCCGGGGAGCACGGTTTAGTTTTCCTTTTTATTGTGATTTCTATCACGATTAGTTTTATCTAGTCTTTAGGAACTCAAAATTCCTTTAGACCTCTCTTGTTTTTTCATCTTAGCTTTTCTAACTTATGCCCAGATCTTCTAGACTAGGAACCTCTATTCCTTTGGACCCCGAACTAGAAAGAACTCTGCGTAGGAGATTAAAGCTATTTAACGAAATTTCAAAAGCTTCTGACATTTCAAGTTTAGATCGTATTCGTGAGAAATACTCGGATATCTTACCTAATCTTGAAGGAGAAGAAGATCCATTTTCCTCTCCATTTCAAAAATTCATTCAACCTTCAACCAACATTCCATCTTCATCTTCGCAAAAAAAAATGGTTCGACTTTCCGACCATTCTAAACCCACCGCAGATACACTTCCAAAGGGTATCGCTACACCTCAAATTACAGCTCAAAACTTCGAAATCAAACCTGCTTTCATCAATTTAATAGAAAGAAATCAATTTGGTGGCAATGCCACAGAAGATCCCAACCTTCATATCCAAAACTTCTGTGACTATTGCTCCACAATTAGACAAACTGGAGTATCCCAAGAACAGATTAGGGAAATGCTCTTTCCCTTTTCTTTAAGAGGAAAGGCAAAACTCTGGATCAATAGTCTTGACCGAGTTGCCCTAGGAATAGTTGATTGGGATGGTCTAGCTCTTGCTTTCTATCAAAAGTACTTCCCACCAGAACGAACCGCGCTCTTACGAAGTCAAATTACTGGATTCTGTCAGAGAGGCGACGAAAGCCTTTATGAGGCATGGGAAAGATATAAAGAATTACAGAGAGAATGTCCTCATCATGGCCTTGATTCATGGTTTCTGGCTATCACCTTCTACAACGGTTGTTGTGGCGAATCGCGTCGTATCCTCGACTCCGCTAACAATGGTCGTTTCGATCAAATCGATGTAGAGATAGCTAGTGCGACTATTGAGTCAATGGCAATCCACGATTCTCAGTATAGCAACTCGCGTGCTATACCGCTCAAAGCCAAGCAGGATGATTCGAGTAAAGTAGCACTCCTGGAAGCCCAATTAGCCCTTCTGCAGCAACAAGTAGGAAGCTCTTCCCAATCCAAGGAGCATATTAACGTCACTAACCACGTAGTGGTATGTGAGACATGTGGGATTGGAGGGCATAGTTTTCAAGATTGTAGAAGTTCAATAGAGCAAGTCAATGCCTATCAAGGATATAGGCAAGGCAACGCTTTCTCAAACTTCTATAACGAAAACACAAAAAACCACCCGTTTTTGTCCTACAAAAGTACCAATGTTCAAAATCCCCACCAACAAACTCAACAACCATTCATACCATACCAACAAAAGCCTTACAATCCACCTGGTTTTCAAAACCAGAGACCATTATTCCAACCTAACTTCAACCAACCATACCAAACTCAACACCAACCACCTCAAATTCAAGGCCAACCAAATGACTCAAGTTTGAGCAAAATTGAATCTATGCTTCTACAAGTTGTTCAAAAACAAGATTCAATGTTTGCTCAATTTCAAAAGAGTGATCAAGCTAAAGATGCTGCCATCAAGATGCTTGAAACTCAAATGGCCCAATTGGCTACCTCTATCACCCAAAGAAAACAAGGCCAACTCCCACCTCATGGTGAACAACCGAGGGACACCGCAAATGCTATCACCCTTAGGAGTGGTACCACTTATACGGAACCTCAGCAACCCAAAGAACAAACAGTTGAGCCTTCACCAGTAGAAAGCCAAAAAGAAACCTAACCATCCACCGCTAAGGAAGCGGAAGACAAATCTAAAAAGAAGGATGAACTTGAAAAGGAACCCATCAAAATTCAAGTTCCATTTCCCCAACGTTTGAGGAGAAATCATAAGGAAACCCAATTCGGTAAATTCATGGAAGTTGTCAAAAACCTCCAAGTAACGGTTCCCTTCACTGAATTACTCACTCAAATCCCTTCTTACACAAAATTTATGAAGGATATCTTAACAAAGAAGAGGACTCTGGATGATGTTGAAATCATCGCATTCACCGCCGAATGCAGTGCGTTATTGCAAAATAAGTCCCCTCCTAAGTTAAAGGATCCCGGTAGTTTCTCTATACCTTGCACTATAGGCACTTACACGATTGATAAAGCTTTATGCGATCTAGGTGCTAGTGTGAGCGTTATGCCCTATTCCATTTGCAAAAAATTGAATATGGGAATTCTGAAATGCACAAGTATCACCCTGCAAATGGCAGATCGTTCTTTAAAACAACCTATGGGAGTTTTAGAAGATGTACCTGTTAGAGTAGGAAAGTTTTTCATTCCAGTCGATTTTATAGTGTTAGATATGGCAGAAGATTCGCAAATCCCTATCATTCTAGGAAGGCTATTTCTACACACTGCAGGAGCAGTAATCGATGTCAAGAATGGAAAATTGACATTAGAAGTAGGTGATAATAAAGTCACCTACAACTTAAATAGTGCAATGAAGAGCCCTATGCTTGAAGAGCCTTGCTGTTTTCTTGACATTGTCGACTCAATCATTGATGAATCTCTGTACCCATCAATAATTGAGGATCCTTTAGAAGCAATTTTATTGTTAGAGGATGTCTCTGAGAATGACAATTTTGAGATCATTGAGCTGGAAAGGGACTTGACTGGTAAAGAGATACCATCTGAAGAAGTTGAGGAGTTTATACGCTTAATTGATGCTCCTGCTAAGGCAGAACTACATAAACCTGAACTTAAACCTCTTCCCCCAAATCTAAAATATGCTTTTTTAGATGAGTCCGAATATTGCCCGGTCATAGTGAGTGCTCTTCTAGATGAAAATCAGTTAAACTCACTATTGATTGTTTTGAGGAAACATAAAAAGGCAATAGGCTATAAGCTTGAAGACCTCACAGGCATAAGCCCTGACTTCTGCATGCATAGAATTAACTTAGAAGAAGGCCAAAGACCTTGTGTTCAAGGTCAACGCCGTCTTAACCCAAACATGCAAGAGGTAGTTAAAACTGATGTTCTGAAATTGCTAGATGCTGGCATAATCTATGCAATTTCTGACTCAAAATGGGTTAGCCCTGTCCAAGTTGTTCCCAAGAAAAGAGGAACAACAGTAGTCAAGAATGAGAAGAATGAGCTCATCCCCACTAGGATTGTGACGGGATGGCGTATGTGCATTGACTACAGGAAGTTGAATCAATCAACTAGAAAAGATCACTATCCTCTGCCCTTCATTGATCAAATGTTAGAGAGGTTAGCTTGCCACAAATATTTCTGTTATTTAGATGGTTACTCAGGATTTTTCCAAATTCCTATCCACCCTGAGGACCAAGAGAAAACCACCTTCACCTGTCCCTATGGCACTTTTGCTTATCGCCGAATGCCATTTGGCTTGTGTAATGCACCTGCAACTTTCCAGCGTTGCATGACTAGTATCTTTTCTGATTTTGTTGAGACTATCATGGAAGTATTTATGGACGACTTTAGCGTCTATGGCATTTCCTTTGATAGTTGTTTGACAAATCTGTCTAAGGTGCTAAAACGCTGTGAAGAAGTCGACCTTGTTCTCAACTGGGAAAAGTGTCACTTCATGGTGAACGAAGGTGTAGTTTTAGGACACATCATTTCTGAAAGAGGTATTGAAGTGGATCGAGCTAAGATCCAAGTTATTGAACAACTGCCACCACCTGCTAATGTAAAAGGAATCAGGAGTTTCCTTGGCCACGCCGGTTTCTACCGACGGTTTATTAAAGATTTTTCTAAAATAGCCAAGCCCCTGACTGAGCTCCTTTTTAAGGATGCGCCTTTTAATTTCACGAAGGAATGCCTTGAGGCATTCAACAAAATCAAACGCGCTCTAATCACCGCACCTATAATCCAGTCACCTGATTGGAATCTTCCATTTGAGCTTATGTGCGATGCGAGTGATTACGCCGTTGGAGTTGTTTTGGGGCAACGAAAGGAAAAGTTCCTTCATGCTATTTACTATGCTAGTAAAACGTTAGATCCTGCCCAAATCAACTATGCCACTACTGAAAAAGAACTTCTTGCCATTGTCTATGCCTTAGACAAATTCCGTTCTTACCTTATAGGATCGAAAGTCATTGTTTACACTGACCATGCTGCTTTGAAATATCTAATTTCAAAGAAAGAGGCAAAACCTCGGCTTATCCGATGGATTTTACTCCTTCAAGAGTTTGATCTAGAGATCCGGGATAAGAAAGGAGCAGAAAATGTAGTCGCTGACCATCTTTCAAGGATAAGAGTAACTGAAATAGGCTTGCCAACACCAATTAATGATTCGTTTGCTGATGATTCATTAATGTCAGTTGCTGACTCTTCTCCTTGGTATGCTGATATGGCCAATTTTCTCGTCAGTCGACAGCTACCTTCTGACCTTTCTTATAACCAAAGGAAGCGATTTTTGCATGATGCAAAATTCTTCGTTTGGGATGATCCTTATCTTTTCAAACAGTGCTCTGATGGTCTTTATAGACGTTGTATGCCTCAGTGGGAAGTTAAAGGAGTTTTAGAAGGATGCCACTCATCTTCTTATGGTGGTCATCATGGTCCGTCCAAGACCGTAGCCAAAGTCTTACAATCCGGGTTTTTCTGGCCCTCGATGTTTAAAGATTCAAAAGATTTTGTTATGGCTTGTGACGCTTGTCAACGAATGGGTCAAATATCCAAGAGACATGAGATGCCTCAAAATGGCATATTAGAAGTTGAAATATTCGATGTCTGGGGTATTGACTATCAAGGACCATTCCCTTCTTCTAACGGGAATCGTTACATCTTAGTCGCTGTTGACTATGTTTCCAAGTGGGTAGAAGTAATCGCCACTCCCACCAATGATGCTAGAGCTGTGATACGGCTATTTAAGAAGATCATCTTTCCACGTTTTGGTGTACCCAGAGCCGTGATTAGTGATCGAGGAACTCATTTTGGAGAGAAGCAGTTAGATACTCTGCTTGCTAAATATGGTGTGTATCACAGACGAGGATTAGCCTACCATCCTCAGACCAGCGGTCAAGTAGAAGTCTCAAATAGAGAGTTGAAAACAATTCTTCAGAAAGTAGTCTCAAGATCTAGAACTGATTGGAGTAATAAGCTCGATGACACCTTGTGGGCTTATCGCACAACTTTCAAAACCCCGATTGGAACATCTCCTTATCGATTGGTTTATGGAAAGGCCTGTCATCTTCCTGTCGAGTTAGAGTATAAAGCTTACTGGGCTATCAAAGAACTAAATTTAGACACTAAGCTTAGCGCTGATAGGAGACTCTTGCAACTCAATGAGCTAGAGGAATTTCGTTTGCAAGCTTATGAGAATTCTAGGATCTATAAGGAGAAAACGAAGCGTTGGCACGACAAGAGGATAATTAAGAAAGAATTTAATGTCGGTGACCAAGTACTTCTTTTCAACTCCCGTCTGAAAATTTTTCCGGGAAAACTTCGTTCCCGATGGTCTGGACCATTCACTGTCACATATGTGAGCAAGTACGGCTATGTGGAACTCATGACTAGCAATGGTGAGAAATTCAAAGTTAATGGACACAGACTGAAACTCTATTATAGCAATTCTATCATCGGATGTTTAGATATTGTCTATACGGAGCGTCCATCCTCAACCCAATGATTCTAATGAAAAATTCGTCGAGCAAGACGTTAAACAAGCGCTTCTCGGGAGGCAACCCGTGTTTTCCCTTTTTGCATTTTTATTTTTGTTTTTCCCTTTTACGTTGTTTTGTTAGATTTGTTTGCAGATGAAAGAGTTTTTGAAGAATCTCTGAAGACCTTCCTTGTCAAAAGTCCAAAAGACTAGCTTGGGGGAGTCCGCACTGACTAGTAAGCTTCATTCTCCTTTCATTTTTCCTTTTTTACCATTAAACATCTCATTGCATATTTAGCTTTTGTGCTCACATTGAGGACAATGTGATGTTTAGCTTGGGGGAGGGATTGCATATTTCCCATTTTGCATTTTAGTTCCATTTTGCATTTTAGTTATATTTTTCAAATTTTGAATAAAAGAAAAAGAAGATTTTTGAGAAAATTTTAAAAAAAAAAAAAAAATTTTGAACACAATTGAATGCTTTTCATGCTTTGCTTGCTTGTTTACTATGCTATTATGTTACATTTCCCAAACTTAGAGCTTTCAAAAGATAATGATTCAATATTCATTGAATTATGCATACATGGGGAAGTCTTGTACACAGTAGGAATGGACGAATCTATAGAGGAGTACGGCTGATCTTGACATTGGCAAAAAACATATATTTTAAGGTTAGAACCTTCCTTAGATGGTACATCCATACCCAGTATCATTAGGGTGTGTCGTCTATGGTGATTATGTCATGTTCAAAACGCATAAGTATGGTTCTCACTATTTCTATACGCATTGATTCAGATCAATAAGCGATTGAAGCCTTTTTACTTTAATTTGCCCTTCAAAATTAGCCCCTTCATACAAGTGCTTTACAAAATAATAGCTACAAATAAAAACTGCCTACCTTTTGAGCTAGTAGCTAGACTATGGTGTGTGGGTGCTCTTTTGAGAAGATTTGCTCTTATCTGTCAAAGTGAATTGGGAAAATGAAAAGTTCAAAAAGTGAAGTTGTGTTCAGAAAAGAAAAAAAGAAAAATCGAAAAAGGAAAAAAAGAAATAAAAGAAATAAAAGAAGAAGTTGTGAGTATCTCCTAAAAAAGTCAATATATAGAAGGAGTTCACTCTTGTGTTTCGTGTGGAATAAGCCAAATTGTTACTTCTGGCTTCATCATTCGTTTCCTGGGAATTAATCGAAAGTTTGGATTGAGTTTTCATTTATCATTGGTCAGTTTGTAACACCCGGAAATGTACCCTATTTTTCTAGTAGAAATATTTTACGAAATCTTTTCAGCAAATTTAAGTTTTAATTTGGAATTTTATGTTGCGAGTCGAATTTAGAATTTCCGAGTTCGTATTTGGAATTTCCGCGAGATTTCATGAGAATCTCGTCTTAAGGCGAGTTTGACTTTTGTTTGACTTTTGCCTTACACAACTCACACTCCCTCCTTAACCTAATTCATTACTCAAACACAAAACAAATTACTTCCTCCTTAAGAAATCTCAAAGCTTTGCCTCCCTCTTGATTTTCGATCTTTGAATCATCATAACTCTTTCGTTCCTTGATAGAATTCGCGTAAGTTCGTCTCATTCTTCCCCTCTTACCTTCCTCTATCCGTATTGATTTTAAAAGTATCGTCTTTCTCGCTTTTCAAACTTTCCGTCTTTCTCAAGATGAATTTCATTCATCTTTTATGATCTATATGTAGGTGGTGACCTCCAAGATCCCGACAAAGACTATTACCTTATTGAAGAGGAGCTTGACGAGTAGTGAAGACGCTTAAAGGTAACGGTGAAGGATTACTCGATATCATTTACGTGTTTTACATGCTTTATATGCTAGAAATCGTATTTAGATTACGGTTAGAAGCTTAGGAATCATGGTATGATTAATGAATGTTGTTATATGCTGAATATTGATGATGTATATTGATTGTTGATGATTATTAGAAGTATATTTGAGAATTGAAATGAATTGGATAAGTAAAGGAAGCTTACGGATGAAGGGGTGTTCCAGCCCGGTCGACCGGCTGCCGGTCTGCCAACCGGCTGGGAACACATCAGTAACCCCTTTGGAAATTTTGGAATTTGTATGAAGAGGTGCTCTGTGCCGGTCCACCGGCCGCCGGTCCCCTAACCGGCCTAGACCACATTTCTCTGTTTTTGTGATTTTTGGAATTTTGCCTGTGTTCTGAGCCGGCCCACCGGCCGCCTCCCTCCTGACCGGCCTGGAACACGGCTGTGTTGTTTTCCTTTAATTTCTAAAACTCGTAATTTATAATAGTTCGCATGATCCGTTTGTCGTATAATTTTACGTAGAGTCTTATAATATTCATGTTTTGGATATATGATATTTCATTCGCTTGTATCACATATTTTGTGACGGTTTTTGCTATGTCCCACTTTGAGTCGGTTTTTACAAATGATACGGTTTGAGCACTATTTTGTCTTGTGCTTTGTACTCTCATTCCCTTGGCTACCTTCCCGTTCGTAAGGCTGGAATGTCTGAACGGAGAGGTATCCTACTGCTTAAATGCATGTGTTAGTGGGCATACGACGACGTTGTTGGGAGTTGAACGCTATGCGTTGATCGACCCGGCCGTCAAATGTTGTGTACTTGCGAGGTGGTTTTATTTGCATGTAGCGTACCGCTTGTTATGAGGCTTGTGCTCTTTTCCGCCTCTTTCGTGAATTGATCTACCGAATTTGGGGTACTCGGCGTCTATGATTGACCGAGTCTTGGATGCGAAATGTTATCGCATGTCGAACCGGAAATGGGATTTGTCGGGATTCTGGCAGATTTAAAAAGACTAGGACCGGGTATTTTATATCGGTCGTCTCTAACCCGAGAGGAAATGAAGTTAACATATCGAATGTGATCGCGTATGAGTTCAGGGAAATGTGATCCAGTGGATGCCTGTTAATCATACTTGCCATGTACACGATGCTAGTGCGTTTCATTTACCGTGAGATATGTCGTCTTTGAGTCGTCGTTCTTTGAATGCGTGATTTCATGATATTATTCATGGTCATTGCATGATTGGACACCGTCAATGTCTTGGTTCGTGAATGGATGATAATATGTTGGATTTATTGTGATCATCGCATGACTTGACTTGGTTTGTCTGTCGAGTCTCCATCTTATCAATCTTATACCGCTAACGGTGAGATGCAAGCCCTAGTGAGCGTATTCGGTTGCCTAAGAGTGTCTTCCCCGAGTCTTTGAATAACATGATGGATTCGGATTTGTATTCCATATGCTCTTACTTAATCATTATATATTGAATTGCCTATCTATCCTTATCGTATTTCACATGTAGATCTATATATGCATGCTTCTACTTTTGTATTTCCTTTTATGTACGTTTAATGTGATATGGCTGGGAGAACCCGGAGTTACTCCCCACTGACTGTGGCGTTCATGTTTTTCATGGATGAACATGTTGCTTGATTGGATGGCTTTTTGCTTGATATTTTGGTTTCGGGTGTGAGTTAGCGGGCGTTGTCCCTGGATAAAACACCTCTAGACGATTTAGCTAGTTTTGCTAAAAACTTGTTCTTTGCTAACATTTTAAGAGACCCCGTCTCTTTGTTGTATTTCCGTATTTAGTTTGTAATATTTTGACACTCCTCGTTTTATTTAACTTGCATGTATAAAAGTTTTTAAAACTACCTATTTCCGCTATATAATTCACATGCTTGTATGTTTTATATTTCCGCATTCGCGAGGGTTGTCACACAGTTGCTAGCTCACTATAACCTTCACATGACCATAACTATTTGTCCACCTTTCACCCATTTCCCAAAGCCTTCTTCTCATTTTTTCGGCTTCTCTTCTATGTGCATTGTGATCTTTGACTTGTGTTTTGAATTGTTTACCATATTAGACTGCGGACACATTTTCATGAGTCGTAGATAGGTGAGTGTCTCAAACATTTACACATAAAGAAATCACCTTTTACATACATTGAGTGTTCGAGTGTGCCGTGAGGGTCCATTTGTCAAAAGATCATGCAAGAGCCGAAAATCTGTAGTGAAATTCTTTGCGCTACACCGTTATGTAAATCTCAACCATGTCTATGTATCATTCTTGCCCACGTTGCTTTTGGGATATGATTCATTATGTTTCCAAAGCTTTATATTGAGATTTGTTTCTTGATGGTGTAGTAGCCAGTGCTTGCAACCCTTGTCCTGGTATTGTTTGTTATGTTTGCTTGAGGACAAGCAAAGGTTTAGCTTGGGGGAGTTTGATAAGTGAATATTTGTATGATTTTAACCCCCACTTTAGCTCGGTTTTGTTTGTCATTTGTGCTTTGTTAAGCCATTTTATGAGCTAATATCGTCTTCTAGGCGAATTCCTGTGTTTTAACTTGTTTTGTAGGGAAAGTGACGTTTCTACGCCCTTTTTCTATATTTTCGAGCATTTGCCTAGAACCCGACGATTTGAAGATGCAAGCTTGACCGTGTGTAAGGCATTTCGAGAAGGTTCACTAACTTAAGGGGGAGAAGAAGCAAAGACGGTTTCTTAATTGTCGGAAGACCAATAAACTAGACGGGAGAATTCATCGCTTTACATCATATCCAAGCAACAAACCCGATTGTCGAGTCAAGGGGGATGTTGTAAGTCAAGTCAAAGCGAAGGAAGTTGAAGAGTTAGTCAAGAGCTTCCAGAAGACGACTTACCCGATCGGGTAAGTGGTGTACCCGATTGGGTATTCCTGCTGCTTCATGCATTGCGGCTCCTTCTTCCTAAATTTGCCCTATGTATTTATTACCCGACCTCTTCTCCACGAAACCCTAATACTATAAATAGATGTGCCAAGCCCCTCATATCAATCATCCATATATCCAACATCATATACATCATATACATTTTCTTACACAATCTTATCTTATATTTCCTTTTAGCTTTAGTCTTCCTAATTTAGATTTTCTTCTTCTTTTATCATTTGTTTCTAGTTTATTTCTTTCCATTTCCTTTCAAAACATTAGCTTAGTTCAAATAGAATTTCAATCTTTGTATCTACTTTGTTGGGTTCAAGAGTTGTAATTCAAGATACGATATTTCTATGCGAGGGATTTCTATTATTGTTATCGCTTTCATCGTTGATCGTCACCTAGGTATTCCTAATTTATCCTTTGTTTACCATTCTTTATTGCTTTCCATTTATTCGTTACTTTCTATTCGTATCATTTAGATTCGTTTTTACGTTGTTATAATCGCAGTTTCATTTCTTAGATTGTCATATAGCGTCGTTATTATCGCCACATAGAGAGTCTAAATTATTGTCAAATTCAACTAAATATGCTTATCTTAACTTTCATTGTTAATACCAACATAATCATGAGTGAGTAGTCACCTTTCTAGGGTGTAGGGTAGCCATGTTAGATTGATTAAAAGATGATAATTGGATAAAGGAAATTGTGCTTTTAAAACGTTGTGTCTATGCATGTTTGGACTTAAACGATAGTTGACGATTCTTGATCACAATCATTGACTAGTATGGAATTCTTTTCCAAGGTAGATATACAGGAATTGAATAGACAAAGCGTGACATGGTGGATTAAGACCTAGTAAATCGCACTAAAAGCCTGCTAGACCATCTGATCTATGATTGTAATGAACACACCATTCTTACGAACGCTCAATGAATTATTTGCTTATCCTAAATCCAAGTTCATTAATATGTCAATCTACATGTGTGAACCTATTTCCCTAGATGCTTCTCATTATTGTTAATTTATTATCTGCTTTATCGTTTCCATTTCAGTTTGTTTTGTTTTTATTTATGTTCTTTATTAGTTTAGACATCACCAAATCCAAAACCCAGAAAATCATTAGATAAAACTCAATTGTGAGACGATTCACAATCCATAGGAAACACCATCTCCCTGAGGATCGACCCCTACTTCCCTAATTACATTAATTTGTTATTAGCCTAGTCTGGGTAATTTATCTTTGCATCGGGCTTGCGACAGGCCTGATCAAAACCCTAATACTATAAATAGATGCTCCAGCCCCTCTTCTCAAATCATCTCACACATCTTACACATCTACTTCTCATACAACAATCTTCTTACATTTTCTCTTTAGTTTTTAGTCTTACTAGTTTAGATCATTTTCTTCTTTTGTCTTTTGTTCTTAGTTTATTTCTGTCTATTTCATATCAAAACATTAGTTTAGTTCAATAAGAATTTCAATCTTTGTGATCTACTTTGTTGGGTTCAAGAGTTGTAATTCAAGGTACGATTATTCTATGCGAGGGATTTCTATTATTGTTATCGCTTTCGTTGTTGATCATCACCTAGGTACTTCTATTTTATCCTTTGTTTAAAGTTCTTTGTGTTTTCTATTTGATTGTTATTTCTTTTGCATATTATCTTAGATTCATTTTCATGTTGTTATAATCGTAATTTCATTTCTTAGATTGTCTATTAGCGTCGTTATTATCGCCTTATCGAGAGTCTAAATTATTGTCAAAAACCAACTAAACATGTTTATCCTAGTCTTCATTGTTAATATCATCTTAGACATAAACATTATCATGAGTGAGTAGTCACCTTTCTTGGGTGTAGGGTAGCCATGTTGGATTGATTAAAAGATGATAATTGGATAAAAGAAATTGTGCTTTTAAAATATTGTGTCTATGCATGTTTGGACTTTAACGATAGTTGACGATTCCTGATCAAAATCATTGACTAGTATGGAATTATTTTCCAAGGTAGACATTTGAGAATTGAATAGAAAAAGCGTGACATGGTAGGTTAAGACCTAGTAAATCGCCTAAAAGCCTGCTAGACCATCTGATCTAAGATTGTAATGAACACACATTTCTTACGAACTCGCAATGAATTATTTGCATATCCTAAATCCAATTTCATCAATATTTCAATCTACATGTGTGAACCTACTTCCCTAGATGCTTCTCATTATTGTTAATTCATCATTTGCTTTATTGTTTTCATTTTAGTTTGCTCTTATTTTGTTTTTATTTATGTTCCTTATTAGTTTAGAATTCAAAACTTCAAAACCCAGAAAATCATTAGATAAAACTCAATTGTGAGACGATTCACAATCCATAGGAAATACCATCTCCCTGAGGATCGACCCCTACTTCCCTAATTACATTAATTTGTTATTAGCCTAGTCTGGGTAAATTATCAAATTTTGGCGCCGTTGCCGGGGAGCACGGTTTAATTTTCCTTTTTCTTATGATTTTTATCACAATTAGTTTTATCTAGTCTTTAGGAACCCAAATTCCTTTAGACCTCTCTTGATGTTTCATCTTAGCTTTCCAATCTTATGCCCAGATCTTCTAGACTAGGGACCCCTATTCCTTTAGATCCCGAACTAGAAAGAACTCTGCGTAGGAAATTAAAGCTATTCAACGAAATTTCAAAAGCTTTTGATATTTCAAGTTTAGATCGTATTCGCGAGAAATACTCGGATATCTTACCTAATCTTGATGTAGAAGAAGATCCATTCTCATCTCCATTTCCAAAAACCAATCAACTTTCAACCAACATTCCATCTTCATCTTCACAAAAGAAAATGGTTCGACTTTCCGACCATTCCAAACCCACCGCAGATACACTTCCAAGGGGTATCGCTACACCTCAAATTACAGCCCAAAACTTCGAAATGAAACATGCCTTCATCAATTTAATTGAAAGAAATCAATTTGGTGGCAATGCCACAGAAGATCCCAACCTTCATATCCAAAACTTCTGTGATTATTGCTCCACAATTAGACAAACTGGAGTATCCTAAGAGCAGATTAGGGAAATGCTCTTTCCCTTCTCTCTAAGAGGAAAGGCAAAACTCTGGATCAATAGTCTTGACGGAGTTGCCTTAGGAATAGTCGACTGGGATGGTCTAGCTCTTGCTTTCTATCAAAAGTACTTCCCACTAGAACGAACCGCACTCTTACGAAGCCAAATCACTGGATTCCGTCAGAGAGGCGACGAAAGCCTTTATGAGGCATGGGAAAGGTATAAAGAATTACAAAGAGAATGCCCTCATCATGGCCTTGATTCATGGTTCCTAGCTATCACCTTCTACAACGGTTGTTGTGGCGAATCGCGTCGTATCCTCGACTCCCCTAACAATGGTCATTTCGATCAAATCGATGTAGAAATAGCTAGTGCGACTATCGAGTCAATGGCAATCCACGATTCTCAATATAGCAACTCGCGTGCTATGCCACTCAAAACCAAGCAGGATGATTCGAGTAAAGTAGCACTCCTAGAAGCCCAATTAGCCCTTCTGCAGCAACAAGTAGGAAGCTCTTCCCAATCCAAGGAACATATCAACGTCACTAACCACGTAGTGGTATGTGAGACATGTGGGGTTGGAGGGCATAGTTTTCAAGAATGTAGAAGTTCAATAGAGCAAGTCAATGCCTATCAAGGATATAGGCAAGGCAACGCCTTCTCAAACTTCTATAATGAAAACACAAAAAACCATCCTTTTTTGTCCTACAAAAGCACTAACATTCAAAATCCCCACCAACAAATTCAACAACCATTCATACCACACCAACAAAAGCCTTACAATCCACCTGGTTTTCAAAACCGGAGACCTTCATTCCAACCCAACTTCAATCAACCATACCAAAATCAACACCAACCACCTCAAATTCAAGGCCAGCCTAATGACTCAAGCTTGAGCAAAATTGAATCCATGCTTCTACAAGTTGTTCAAAAGCAAGATTCAATGTTTGCTCAACTCCAAAAGAGTGATCAAGCTCAAAGTGCTGCCATCAAGATGCTTGAAACTCAAATGGCCCAATTGGCTGCCTCTAATGCCCAAAGAAAACAAGGCCAACTCCCACCTCATGGTGAACAACCGAGGGACACCGCAAATTCTATCACCCTTAGGAGTGGTACCACTTATACGGAACCTCAGCAAACCAAAGAGCCAATAGTTGAGCCTACACAAGTAGAGAGCCAAAAAGATTCTCAACCATCCACCGCTAAGGAAGCGGAAGACAAACCTGAAAAGAAGGATGAACTCGAAAAGGAACCCATCAAAATTCAAGTTCCATTTCCCCAACGTTTGAGGAGAAATCAAAAGGAAACCCAGTTCAGCAAATTCATGGAAGTAGTCAAAAACCTCCAAAGAACGGTTCCCTTCACTGAATTAATCACTCAAATCCCTTCTTACACGAAATTTATGAAGGATATGTTGACAAAGAAGAGGACTTTAGTTGATGTTGAAATCATAGCATTCACCGCTGAATGCAGTTTGTTATTGCAAAATAAGTCCCCTCCTAAGTTAAAGGATCCTGGTAGTTTCTCTATACCTTGCACTATAGGCACCTACACAATTGATAAAGCTTTATGCGATCGAGCTGCTAGCGTAAGCGTCATGCCCTATTCCATCTGCGAAAAATAGAATATGGGAATTCTTAAATGCACAAGTATCACCCTGCAAATGGCAGACCGTTCTCTAAAATAACCTATGGGAGTTTTAGAAGATGTGTCTGTGAGAGTAGGGAGGTTTATCATTCCAGTCGATTTCATCGTGTTAGATATGGCTGAAGATTCGAAAATCCCTATCATTTTAGGAAGGCCATTTCTACACACTGCGGGAGCAGTAATCGATGTCAAGAATGGAAAATTGACATTAGAAGTAGGTGACGACAAAGTCACCTACAACTTAAACAATGCAATAAAGAGCCCTATGCTTGAAGAGCCTTGCTGTTTCCTTGACATTGTCGACTCAATCATTGATGAATCTCCGTATCCGTCAATAATTGAGGATCCTTTAGAAGCAATTTTATTGTTAGAGGATATCTCTGAGAACGACAATTTTGAGATAAGTGAGCTGGAAAGGGACTTGACTGGAAAAGAGATACCGTCTGAAGAAGTTCAAGAGTTCATAAGCTTAATTGATGCTCCTGCCAAGGCAGAAGTACATAAACCTGAACTTAAACCTTTTCCCTCAACTCTAAAATATGCTTTTTTAGATGAGTTTGAATATTGCCCAGTCATAGTGAGTGCTCTCCTAGATGAAAATCAATTAAACTCCCTACTGACTATCTTGAGAAAACATAAAAAGGCAATAGGATATAAGCTTGAAAATTTAACAGGCATAAGCTCCGACTTTTGCATGCATAGAATCAACTTAGAAGAAGGTCAAAAACCTTGTGTTCAAGGTCAACGCCGTCTTAATCCCAACATGCAAGAAGTAGTTAAAGCTGAAGTTATGAAATTGCTAGATACTGGCATAATCTACGCAATTTCTGACTCGAAATGGGTTAGCCCTGTCCAAGTTGTTCCCAAGAAAGGAGGAACAACAGTACTCAAGAATTAAAAGAATGAGCTCATCCCCACAAGGATTGTGACGGGATGGCGTATGTGTATTGACTACAGGAAGTTGAATCAATCAACTCGAAAAGATCACTATCCTCTACCCTTCATTAATCAAATGCTAGAGAGGTTAGCTTGCCACAATTATTTCTGCTATCTAGATGGTTACTCAGGATTTTTCCAAAATTCTATTCACCCTGAGGACCAAGAGAAAACCACCTTCACCTGTCCCTATGGTATTTTTGCTTATCGTCGAATGCCATTTGGCCTGTGTAAAGCACCTGCAACTTTCCAGCGTTGCATGACTAGTATCTTTTCTGATTTTGTTGAATCTATCATGGAAGTATTCATGGACGACTTTAGCGTCTATGGCATTTCCTTTGATAATTGTTTGACAAATCTATCGAAAGTTCTAAAACGCTGTGAAGATGTCGACCTTGTTCTCAACTGGGAAAAGTGTCACTTTATGGTGAACGAAGGTGTAGTTGTAGGACACATCATTTCCGAGAGAGGTATTGAAGTGGATCGAGCTAAGATCTAAGTTATTGAACAACTGCCACCACCTGCTAATGTAAAAGGAATCAGAAGTTTCCTTGGCCACGCCGGTTTTTACCGACGGTTTATTAAAGATTTTTCAAAAATATCCAAGCCCCTGACTGAGCTCCTTTTTAAGGATGCACCTTTTAATTTCACAAAGGAATTCCTTGAGGCATTCAACAAAATCAAACGCGCTTTAATCACCGCACCTATAATCCAGTCATCTGACTGGAATCTTCCATTTGAACTTATGTGTGATGCAAGTGATTATGCCGTTGGAGTTGTTTTGGGGCAAAGAAAGGAAAAGATCCTTCATGCTATTTACTATGCTAGTAAAACCTTGGATCCTGCCCAAATCAACTATGCCACCACTGAAAAAGAACTTCTTGCCATTGTCTACGCCTTAGACAAATTCCGTTCTTACCTTATAGGATCAAAAGTCATTGTTTACACTGACCATGCTGCTTTGAAATATCTGCTTTCAAAGAAAGAGGCAAAACCTCGACTTATCCGATGGATCTTACTCCTTCAAGAGTTTGATCTAGAGATCCGGGATAAGAAAGGAGCAGAAAATGTAGTCGCTGACCATCTCTCAAGGATAAGAGTAACTGAAATAGGATTACCAACGCCAATTAATGATTCGTTTGCTGATGATTCATTAATGGCGATTGTTGACTCTTCTCCTTGGTATACTGATATGGCCAATTTTCTTGTCAGTCGCCAGCTACCTTCTAAGCTTTCTTATAACCAAAGAAAGAGATTTTTGCATGATGCAAAATTCTTTGTATGGGATGACCCTTATCTTTTCAAGTAGTGCTCAGATGGTCTTTACAGACGATGTATCCCCTAGTGGGAAATTAAAGGAGTTTTAGAAGGATGTCACTCATCTGCTTATGGTGGTCATCATGGTCCGTCCAAGACCGTAGCCAAAGTCTTACAGTCCGGGTTTTTCTGGCCCTCGATGTTTAAAGATTCAAAAGACTTTGTTATGGCTTGTGACACTTGTCAACGAATGGGTCAAATATCCAACAGACATGAGATGCCTCAAAACGGCATATTAGAAGTTGAAATATTCGTTGTCTGGGGTATTGACTATCAAGGACCATTGCCTTCTTCTAACGGAAATCGTTATATCTTAGTCGATGTTGACTATGTTTCTAAGTGGGTAGAAGCGATTGCCACTCCCACCAATGATGCTAGAGCTGTGATACGGCTATTTAAGAAGATCATCTTTCCACGTTTTGGTGTACCCAGAGCCGTGATAAGTGATCGAGGAACTCATTTTGGAGAAAAGCAGTTAGACATTCTGCTTGCCAAATATGGTGTGTATCACAGACGAGGATTAGCCTACCATCCTCAGACCAGCGGTCAAGTAGAAGTCTCAAACAGAGAGTTGAAAACAATTCTTCAGAAAGTAGTCTTAAGATCTAGAACTGATTGGAGTAATAAGCTCGATGACACCTTATGGGCTTATCGCACAGCTTTCAAAACCCCGATTGGAACATCTCCTTATCGGTTGGTTTATTGAAAGGCCTGTCATCTTCCTGTCGAGTTAGAGTACAAAGCTTACTGGGCTATCAAAGAATTCAACTTAGACACTAAGCTAAGCGCTGATAGACGTTTTTTGCAACTCAATGAGCTAGAAGAATTTCGTTTGCAAGCTTATGAGAACTCTAGGATCTATAAAGAGAAAACGAAGCGTTGGCACGACAAGAGGATAATTAAAAAAGAATTTAATGTCGGCGACCAAGTACTTCTTTTCAACTCCCGTTTGAAAATCTTTCCGGGAAAATTTCGATCACGATGGTCTGGACCATTCATTGTCACATATGTTAGCAAGTACGGCTATGTGGAACTATTGACTAGCAATGGTGAGAAATTCAAAGTCCATGGACACAGACTGAAACTCTATTATTGCAATTCTATCATCGGATGCTTATATATTGTCTATACGGAGCGTCCATCCCCAACCCAATGATTTCATAGAAGAATTCGTCGAGTAGGACGTTTGTAACACCCCGGCCCAAACCTTGGGTCGGGAGCGGTTACTCATGATAGCTCTCCAGGCTGTGTACATGGCCCACAGATCAACACGGGTCCTTTCCAGCGCATTTTGTCCTCACTCATGCACATCCCGGGAACCTTCCCAGGAGGTCACCCATCCCAAGACTACTCTCAGTCAAGCACGCTTAACTTTTGAGTTCTTTTGCATGGATGACCAGAAAAGAAAGTGCACTTTGTTGATATGAGTAGTACTTTCAAACCCTTTAAGCACTAGTCATTTAAGCCTATCAATGGACCTCTTCAACGAACGTGGGGTGTTACAATCACCCCCACTTGAAGAACGCAACGTCCTCGTTGCGCCTGGGAGCATAACCGCTAACCCAGAATCCTCCCCCGCTAGGTGGGTGACCCGGGTACTCCTGACCACAGGCTCACCACACGGTCGCAGGGTTGCTCTGATACCATTTGTAACACCCCGGCCCAAACCTTGGGTCGGGAGCGGTCACTCATGATAGCTCTCCAGGCTGTGTACATGGCCCACAGATCAACACGGGTCCTTTCCAGCGCATTTTGTCCTCACTCATGCACATCCCGGGAACCTTCCCAGGAGGTCACCCATCCTAAGACTACTCTCAGTCAAGCACGCTTAACTTTTGAGTTCTTTTGCATGGATGACCAGAAAAGAAAGTGCACTTTGTTGATATGAGTAGTACTTTCAAACCCTTTAAGCACTAGTCATTTAAGCCTATCAATGGACCTCTTCAACGAACGTGGGGTGTTACAACGTTAACCAAGCGCTTCTCGGGAGGCAACCCGTGTTTTTCCCTTTTTGCATTTTTATTTTTGCTTTTTCCCTTTTACGTTGTTTTGATAGATTTCTTTGCAGATGAAAGAGTTTTTGAAGAATCTATGAAGACCTTCCTTGTCAAGTCCAAAAGACTAGCTTAGAGGAGTCCGCGCTGGCTAGTAAGATTCATTCTTCTTTCATTTTTCCTTTCTTCCCATTAAGCATCTCGTTGCATGTTTAGTCTTTGTGCTCACATTGAGGACAATGTGATGTTTAGCTTGGGGGAGGGATTGCATTTTCCCTTTTTGCATTTTAGTTGATCAGTTTTCAAATTTTGAATAAAAAAAAAGAAAGAGAAGATTTTAGAGAGAAGATTTTAAAATTTTGAACACAATTGAATGTTTTTCATGCTTTGCTTGCTTGTTTATTATGCTATCATGTTACATTTTCCCACACTTAGAGCTTTCAAACCATAATGATTCAATATTCATTGAATTGTGCATACATGGGGAAGTCTTGTACACAGTAGGCATGGGATGAATCTATAGATGAGTACGCTTAATCTTGACATTTGGCAAGTTACATATATTGTAAGGTAGAACCTCCTTAGACTGGTACATCTATACCCAGTCTCATTTAGGTGTGTGTAGTTCTCCTTGTGATATGTGTCATGTTAAAACGCATAAGTATGGTTCTCATTTCATTTCTATAAGCATTGCATTCATGATTCACTAAGATTTGAAGCCTTTTTCACTTTAATTTGCCCCTCAAAATTAGCCCCTTCTTACAAATGCTTCACAAAAATAATAGCTACATGTAAAAACTGCCTACCTTTTGAGCTAGTAGCTAGACTATGGTGTATGGGTGCTCTTTTGAGAAGATTTGTTCTTATCTGTCAAAGTGAGTTTGGAAAAACGAAAAATGTCCAAAAAGTGATGTTATGTTCAGAAAAAAAAAAAAAAAAAACATGAAATAGAAGGAAAGAAGAAAAATAGAAAAAATGAAAAAATCGAAAAAGAAAGAAAGAAAAAAAGAAAAAATAAGAGAAGAAGTTGTGAGTATCTCCTCAAAATGTCAAATCAATAGAAGGAGTTCACCCTTGTGTTTCGTGCGTAATAAGCCAATCTGTTGCTTCTGGCTTCGTTATTCATCTTTTGGAAATTCATCGGAAGCTTGGATTGAGTATTCATTTATCATTGGTCAGTTGCTAGCTCATTCTAAACTCCACATGACCCTAACTATTTATCAACCTTTCACCCATTTCCCAAAGCCTTCTTCATTTATTTTTCGGCTTCTTTTCTATGTGCATTGTGATCTTTGACTTGTGTTTTGAATTGTTTACCATATTAGATTGCGGACACATTTTCATAAGTCGTAGATAGGTGAGTGTCTCAAAAACATTTACACATAAAGAAATCACCTTTTTACATACATGAGTGTTCGAGTGTGCCGTGAGAGTCCATTTGTCAAAAGATCATGCAAGAGCCGAAATTCTATAGCCATGTTTATGTATCATTCTTGCCCACGTTGCTTTTGGGTTATGATTCATTATGTTTTCAAAGTTTTACGTTGAGATTTGTTTCTTGATGGTATAGTAGCGAATGCTTGCAACCTTGTCCTGATAGTGTTTGTTATGTTTGCTTGAGGACAAGCAAAGGTTTAGCTTGGGGGAGTTTGATAAGTGAATATTTGTATGATTTTAACCCCCATTTTAGCTCGGTTTTGTATGTCATTTGTGCTTTGTTAAGCCATTTTATGAGCTAATATCGTCTTCTAGGACGAATTCCTGTGTTCTAACCTGTTTTGTAGGGAAAGTGACGTTTCTACGCCCTTTTTCTATTTTTCCGAGCATTTGCCTAGAACCCGACGATTCGAAGAAGCAAGCTTGACCAAGTGAAAGACATTTCAAGAAGGTTCACTAATTCAAAAGAAAGAAGAAGCAAAGACAGTTTCGTAGTTGTCGGAAGATCAACCCATTAGGCGGAAGAATTCATCGCTTTACATCAAACCCTATCAACAAATCTGATTGGAGAGGTCAAGGGGGATGATGGAAGTCAAGTCAAGCAAAGGAAGATGCAACGTTAGTCAACCGCTTCTAGATGTCCACTTACCCGATCGGGTAAGTGTGTACCCGATCGTGGATGTCTGTTGCTGCGGCCAAGATGCTCCAACTTCCTATTTTTGTCTTATATATTTAATGTTCGACCCCTTCTCCACGAAACCCTAATACTATAAATAGATGCTCCAGCCCCTCTTCTCAAATCATCTCACACATCTTACACATCTACTTCTCATACAATAATCTTCTTACATTTTCTCTTTAGTTTTTAGTCTTTCTAGTTTAGATCATTTTCTTCTTTTGTCTTTTGTTTTTAGTTTATTTCTGTCCATTTCATATCAAAACATTAGTTTAGTTCAATAAGAATTTTAATCTTTGTGATCTACTTTGTTGGGTTCAAGAGTTGTAATTCAAGGTACGATTATTCTAAGCGAGGGATTTCTATTATTGTTATCGCTTTCGTTGTTGATCATCACCTAGGTACTTCTATTTTATCCTTTGTTTAAAGTTCTTTGTGTTTTCTATTTGATTGTTATTTCCTTTGCATACTATCTTAGATTCATTTTCATGTTGTTATAATCGTAATTTCATTTCTTAGATTGTCAATTAGCGTCGTTATTATCGCCTTATAGAGAGTCTAAATTATTGTCAAAAACCAACTAAACATGTTTATCCTAGTCTTCATTGTTAATATCATCTTAGACATAAACATTATCATGAGTGAGTAGTCACCTTTCTAGGGTGTAGGGTAGCCATGTTGGATTGATTAAAAGATGATAATTGGATAAAAGTAATTGTGCTTTTAAAACATTGTGTCTATGCATGTTTGGACTTTAACGATAGTTTACGATTCCTGATCAAAATCCTTGACTAGTTTGGAATTCTTTTCCAAGGTAGAGATACGAGAATTGAATAGACAAAGCGTG
>JAIUZE010066344.1:0-40721 GCA_022085475.1 Heliosperma pusillum
GCGTCAATTTAATCGGGTCAGTATCGGGTCGGGTCAATGTCGGGTCGGGTTCGGGTCGGGGTCGGATCACTGATTTTCGGGTCGTCAACGGGTTACGGGTCGTCATCGGGTCGGGTCGGGTCGGTTTCGGGTTGCAGTATTCTCGGGTCGGGTCGGGGCAGTTTTGCTCGGGTTTCGGGTCGGGTCAGACTTGCCAGCTCTAGCTATCTATGTATGTAGAGTTTGAAGGATATTAAGTTATTAAAATTTGACACATGTTGTATTTCTTGACTATAGCCGTGTAGAAAGTTTTTGGTCAGAAATTAATGGAAAGGTATTTCAGTTAAAGGTCTCGTCCACTCTCCATAATCCATTTAATTTGGTCCACAATCAAACGAAAGACCAACGCCATTAACATATTCATTAGTTTGGTCTGATTTCATCTGTAACAATGTATTGCAGATTTGCAGTTCGAGATAATTACTATTCATTCTTAGAGATATCGAGATATCACAATTACGGAATATGGTATATAATATACCATATAGAATAAATATCGATACAGAATATGATATTTAGAATAATATGAAATATTCTAGATCTTATATCAGTATATGAGTCTTTATATATAGAGAGCTCTATTGTATTTGTTTGACCACAAGCAATAATAATACGAGCATTTCCTATTCTCTATTTCTACATCGCTAGATGCTTGTTTGATTCAATATGAAAAATTAAATTCACATTTAACTTTCTATATACGATAAATAGATAATATATGTGACTTAGACTAATTAAAAAAATTGTTAAAAGATATACAAACTAACACTAAGTAAAAGCATTTCGACTTCTTAGTGTTTTAATTTCTGACAATTCGGCTCGTATTTTGGGACGTAGCCAGAAACGAAAGATTGGGTAACAAACTTTCTTCTTCTACATTAACACTAAGACCCCAAACTCAGATGTTTTCGTGTAGCAAAATTCAATAATCCTATTTTAGCGAGTTCTTCTCCTCGCTAGTATGTAGAGCTGACCAACATGGCGGACTAGCCCGGCCCGGTTCAGCCCGACCCGCATCACCGGTCCAAAAAAAAGACGGCCCGCCAACCCGTACCCCCAACCCGCCCAACTCGCTTCTCCACCCGGGCCGGGCCCGGTTTGGTGAAGGAATAAACCGGCCCGGTTCCCGCCCGGCCCCTGACCCGTGAACTGCTTTAGCCCGGCCCGCCCAAACCGGCCCGGTTCAAAGTGGGCCGGCCGTTGGTCTTTAATGCTTTTTTTTTTTATATATATTTTCAAGTCATTTGAATTCAAAAATCAAAATGTTTTCCCCCCCAATTTGTTCTATAAATACCCACTTCATTCATTTAACCTAATTTCTCACGCAATCTTATCTATCTTCTTAATCTTCTAATTATTCTAAAATACATAAGTTATAATTATTCAAAAATACTCAAGTTATAATTATTAATTTATTATCATCAACTACTCAAGTTATAAATTATAAATTAGTCTCAATTCTCTCTTTAATTTCTCATAATATCTCTAATTCTATCATAACTCATAATGTCTCAAAATATCAACATTGATATTCCACTAGAAATTGATCAAGAGGAAATGGAAAGAATGTTTGAGGGTAAATACTTTTATATTCTTTTACTTCTTAATGTTTTTAATTTTATAATTTCATTTCTACATACACTAAATTATAATTAATTTGATTATATTATTAATTAAAAATATAATCAAATTAATTGATTCATATTCTAAAATTCTAAATATTTATTAATTGATATTCTAATTTGTACTACTTTATATTATTATGTTACTAATTAGTTTTTATTATTATGTTAGTATGTTACTAATTAGTTTTTTTTTATTATGTTTACAGACTCAAGTACCACATACCCAAGAATCTCAAACCTTTGTTGCTTCCGGTTCGACTACCAAAAATACCGGTGGTAGGAAAGGCGATATTTCATGGGTTTGGTTGTTTTACAACAAAGTACCTCAAGATGGTGAGCCAAGCCAATGTCCGAAAAACTTTTTATGTACTTGTAAAGTTTGTGCTCAAGAGGGGAAGCCGGTCATCCCTTATAGATGGAAGAAGGGAACGGGAACGGGTACTTTGGCCCGCCACTTGGAAAGTAAGCATGGGCTAGATGCTAAAAATTACAAATCCGGTGGAGGAAAGAATAATCAACCAACAATGAGTGGCTATGCAACGTCGGCTCCCGGTGGAGGTAAACCGTTTTTTTTATAACCGACAAGATATGATTGATAACATGGCTAAATATGTTTGCATGACCGAGCAACCTTTCACTTATGGTGATAGTGAAGAGTTTGAGGAATTTGTTAAATTGTCTTTACAACCGCTTTATTATAAAGTTTCGAGACAAACATTAAAACGCCGTACTCAAAAACAATATGAAAAAACTAGAAATGAATTGATTGCTTTTTTTTCAACATATAAAAATCGTGTTTGTTTAACTAGTGATTGTTGGACATCTAAACAAGGTGAACCTTATTTATGTATTACCGTGCATTAGATTGGTGATGATTTTAGATTAGAGAAACGTATTATTGCTTTTGATTTAATGGAAGAACGTCACACCGGTTACAATATTTACACTCGTATTAACAACACAATTAATGAGTTTAATTTAAACAACAAAATCATGTCTATTTCTTTTGATAATGCTTCCGCCAACACAAAATGCATTGAATATGTTAAACTAAATATGAACTTGATATTAAATGGAGAACTAATCCATATTAGATGTTGTGCTCACATTGTTAACTTGTCCGCCCAAGAAGGTATTTCTATGTTATATCCCTTATTAAACCCAATTAGACAAGTAATTAAATGGATTAGAAATGGAATGAATTTTAGACGTGAATATATTAATTTTTGTGCTAAGTTGGGCTTAAGGCCTAAGAAATGGTCATTAGATACACCTACAAGATGGAATTCGACTTATAAAATGCTAAGAGATGATGAAGAGTATGGATTCCTAGTACCTAAGAGGGGGAGGGGGTGAATTAGGTACCTTTTAAAATTTTCAACTAGTTCTTTATGAATTAAAGCGAGTTAAGTCGAAGAGTAAAGAAGAGTTCTGATCGTGGCAACAGTCAGTTGAACTGTTACCAGTTCCTTTCAGATTGAAGTGAAGCTGTAGCTAACAGTATTGAAGACTGTTGCTATGCTTAATCAAAGTACGTAAATAAAAAGTGCAGCGGAAATAATGAAAGGAAAGATCAACACACGATTTTGAATTGGTTCGGCCTTCACTCTAAGGGCCTACGTCCAATCTTCATTATATTGCTTTGTTAATAAGAAATCTACTCCGACAACTTAAAAACCCCTACAATAAAATGACCAACAACCTACTCCGGTTGCGAAAGAGTTTAAGAACACACTTGTTCTAAAACTCGACTCTTGAACTGAAAAGTTACAGGATCTTTGTTCCTCAAATGTTGTTCTCAAAAAGAACTTGTAAGGACAATTTCAAGATCTAACTATTCAAGTAACAAGAATATATCATAATGGCAACAGTAGTCTGGACTGTAACTATTGAAGACTTTAGAAACTTTTGCAAAGAAAAAGGTTTTGAAAAACACTTAAAACAGTTTGCAATTGAAAGATAATGCTTTGGAAAGTCTTAGGAAATCTGAACATTCAATGTCCTCTATTTATAGAGAAAAGGAGGAAGCATGAAGTGTTAAAAAATTATTATCTTTGGGAGTGTTAATCATCCAAGCGTGTGGATGTCAACAAAGAAGTAAGCTTGTTGAAAGAGATGTTTCATAAAGAAAGTAAGACCACAAAAGGTAATGATGGAGAGGTTGAGTGATAGTACAACAAGTCAATAAAAGTGTCTTTGACCATTGGTTAAAGGATGGAGGATATAAGCTATGTTTAGCTTTATCAAAAAAAGTCTTTCTTTGCCTTATTCTAAAAAGTAAAACATTCTTCAAATAATTTTGATAAATCACTTCCCAATTCAGATTTGTTTATAAAACACATTTTTGACGAAAATGATATTTGAAATGACAAAATGGTTTCGATTCAAGAGTTGCAGACAAAAGCAACGGTTGCACTTACTGTGATCAGTTCACATAAGTACTACTGTTATAATCCAGACATTGAGGCAACAGTCATGCTCATTGTTGCCGCAAACTATTGCCAAACGATGTATTCTATTACTTTTACAAATGTACTCACATCCTAAGACAACAACAACTATGAAGAGTTCTTGACATGATCTTTGACTTCTTTCTTTATCAACATTGCAAATGGAGAGACATTGGAACATAAGAAATAGTTACTTGATAAACATGTTAAATTGGCATGTCATCATCAATATGAACCCAACAAATTCCCCCTTTGATGATGACAAGCCCAATAAACGAATGTTCCTAAAAGTTCCCCCTCAATTGGTCAGTCAATATTTCATCCAAATGAGAATAAGGTCAAACTAGGTTTATGCAATTTGACAAGAACTTAGGATCAAGTCACAAACATAGCCACTGTTACTACTTACCCTAAGGTATTAAGCAAGAGTTAAAGAATCGCATGCGCACACAACATGAGTTTACCTCTTCCCCCTCTTGATATCATCAAAGGGTAAAGAAGTCTCCCCCGGACACAGACAAAACAATCATAATTATCAATAACATAGCATCTATTATTAAGCACAAAACTAAAGTTCAACGAAAAGACATGAGTAGGTTTGTTTAGTACGCCACCAAAGGATAGAAGGAGGCGAGCAAAAAAGATCAAGACGATCAAATTACGATGGGATCATGGTTGTCTAGAACGTCAATAGCCCTATGGTTCGCACAAAGGACCTCCTAAATATTCCTTCCTTCTTCTTTCATGAAGGCATATATATCATAAAAAAGAACCACAAGACTCTCAAGTTTTCCCCCGAATGCTCCTTATCACACCCTTTGGTCTTCGTCATACCCATGGAAGTCAATTTATCATTTTGAACTCGAACTTGTGTTCACCGTCAACCCTTTATTTCTTGAAAAGCAAAGATAACCAAACACCATATGCAAGTTGTAACTAGAAGAGCGAGGTGAGATAACCAAAGATACAATATCTCGGTGGAGGAAGCCAAGCTCATAACTATAGGATTGACGCCCTTTTCTTTTCTTTTTTTCGGATTTTTTTTTTTTTTTTTTGAGCTTGTGATCTCTTCTAATGTCGAATTATCTTCAATGGTGGTTACCCTTTTCGAAGGAGCGATCTTCTTAACATACCCTCTTGTCGAATAATACCTTATTTGAGAAAGTTTGAGAGGGTTGAGAGGTCATCTTGATTTGAAGTGAGGAGATGGTAGCATTTAGGCTCGTTTTTATCATGGTAAAAGAGGAACTTAGAGTTTTGTTTTGTTGAGAGAGTGAAAGTGGATGGTTGAATTTTGATTTTTGAGTGTTGATTTTTGTGGGGAAAAATAGAGACAAACTTTACTAACCATATCATGTCAAGTAGTTGAACTTAATTGAATGCAAAATATTGTCATGCTATGTAAAGATTAAAATGAGGTGCAATGACTAGATTAAGAGGAAACATACTTACATACCAATCTCATCAATCATGTGGGAAATTAGCAAACACATATTAGAATTACAAGCAATTAATTAAACCAATTTTCAACTGAAGTTTTTCGAATTGTTCTCTTACAAGTGGTTTAGTATATATGTTGGCAATTTGATCTATGGTTTTGCAAAAGATAAGTTTAATATGACCTTTTTCTACATAATCACGGAGAAAATGATGACGAATCTCAATGTGTTTAGTTCGTGAGTGTTGAATAATATTTTTGAAAATAAAGATCGCACTCTTATTATCACACATAAAAGAAATTAAGTCAAAGATCATACCAAAGTCATGTAGTTGTTGTCGAATCCAAAGAAGTTGTGAGCAACATTGAGCGGCACTAATGTATTCATTTTCGGCCGTTGAGAGAGCAACCGTGTTTTGCCTTTCCGGTCGCACATCATATGTTAGGTTGGTGAGTGGATAAGAACTTTGATGTTTCCACTTCTTAGGCTTAAAGGTTGTTTGTTCCCCCTGAATTGAATCACCATCTACGAGTGTAATGATTTGATAAGAAGGTTCATTGATTTGAGTACTGACAGAGGTCACAGTAGGTGCTACTGTGACTGATGGAGTGCATTGATAAGTTCCCCCTGAACTGTTGCCTTCGTCAGTAGGTAACAGTGAGGCTGTCTGTTACTGTTCTGTTTCAGCTCTTTCCACCATTTCTTCTTCAATATTTATTGATTCCTCTTGAATCAATCCACTTTCAAACTCATCATTTTGTTCCTTTCTTGTTGTCACCAAATGTTACCGTGCCACCATCATAAGCTTCAAGTGAGAGGAATTGGCTTCTATCTCTCGTCATGTGACGAGAGCATCTACTATCAAGGTACCAATTGCGGCCGCCTCTCACCAAGCCCTACAAGAGATTAGAGTTTTAGTTTAGGAACCCAAATAAATTTGGGTCCTTTTTTGTGCCTTGCTTGGTTTAATAAATCTCTTCTAACCCATATTTGCTTGACCACTTTAGTGTTCCTATTTATGTCATTAAACCTTTTGTTACATCCATTGAAAACGTGACCCGTCTTGCCACAATAGTTGCACACAACATATTCGGGAAGGCCGGCGTACTTTCTCCTTCTAAAATCGGTTTTGGTTGGATCTTGGTTTCGAACGCAACAATGAGTCTTACTGTTGCCTTTGAAACCAAGACCAACTTTCTTCTCATGATCGAAAGATTGAGAGGTGAGAAAGTCGAGCACGGTTTGACTACCTTCCCATTTTTGATAAAAGAGTTTTGCTTCCAAAAGATTTTTGTTGAGTTTCTCTATTTTGGCAAGATTGGTCTCATTGGTTTGTTGAAAGATTTCTAATTCCTTTTTCTTTTCAACATATTTAGATTTAAGATCCATGACGGAATTAGACTTCTCTTCAACATGAAGTTTGAGACTAGACACACATTGTTCCGAGTGTATCCATCTTTCATGACGGTTTCTACATTCAGTTTTGAGAGTTTCACATTCATTCTTTAAGTGATCACGTTCCTTAGTGAGAGAAGAAATTTGATTCTTTAAGGTCAAGTTTTCATTGCTTTGATCAGTGGTAACAGTACAGGGGACTGTGGCTTTCAGACGATCAATTTCATCGATCAACTCACCCATTTCGACTTTAAACATTTCTTGATCCTTCAAAATGTTATCACGTTCCTCGGTTAATGTGGAAACTTGTGAGATTAAGGAAATGTTAACATTTTGAAGTTCAGAATCAGAGGAGGACTCGGTGACTTTAGGCGACTCAAGTTAGTCAGATTTTTGTTTAACTTGTGGAGTCTTTTCATTTCTTTCTCAATCTCAGAGGTAACAGTCAGAGACTCTGTTGCTTTTAGTTCATTTTTCACGAGGACATTTTCCTCCGCTATCTCCTCAATCTCATCTTGCATCACATTCAATTTTTCTGTTTGAGCACGACATTTGTCAAAGAGTTTGTCAAGAAGTTGACATACCTTACTTTTGGAATAGGTTCTAACCTTGGCTTTAAGGTTTTTTACCTCATTGTCGGACTCCGAGTCGTAATCATCGGGATAGGCCATGAGACATCTAAGAGTTTCGTTTTTAAGAGTTTGTGATTTGGTTTTATTTGTTAAGCACATCTTTGCCTTAAGATCATCCTCGATGTCATCATCGTCATCGGATTCGGACATTCCCCAAATGGCGGACATGCCTTTGTGTTTCATTTCGCTTTTAGCTTTGTCTCTCTTTTCCTTAGATTTAATATCTCCCCACTTTGGACATTCTTTGATTTGGTGAGATTTATCACCACACTTAAAGCATCCAACTCCATTGGGTCTTTTCTTAGGAAAACGTTTTTTCATGGTATTATTATTGAACTTATTTTGACCATAGCTATTTACCATTTCTACTATGTTACCAGAGAACACATCAAATTCATCTTCTCCATTGTCTTCCTCATCACTAGAGGTAGACTTAAGAGCGAGCCCTTTCCCTTTAGGATCATCACTAGGATTCTTTAAAAGAATTTGCTCATAAGCCATTAGTGATCCCATTAGTTCATGAAGGGTTAGAATCGAAAGGTCTTTAGCTTCTTCGATGGCCGTGACCTTAGCTCTCCATTTGAGAGAGAGACTTCGAAGAATTTTTCGCACAAGGTCCTCGGACTCGAAGGTCCTACCAAGGCTTTTAAGTTCATTAATAATACTAGAAAAACGAGAAGAGAGACTATTGATGGATTCGTCTTTGGTCATATTGAACAACTCATATTGTTGCATGAGTAGATCAATACGATGCTTTTTTACTTGGATGGTTCCTTCATAAGCAAGTTCAAGACAATCCCAAATTTCCTTGGCGGAAGGACAACCGGCAATTCGACTCACATCTTGAGGACCAATGCAATTTTGAAGAATTGTCATTGCCTTTGAGTTCTTTTCGGCTTTTTTATAGTCCTTCTCGTCATACTTTCCTTCGCTTTTAAGAGTTACTTCCCCTTCTTTGGAAGTCTCCGTTATAACGAGGGGACCATTCTTGACAATGATCCAACATTCAAAGTCTATGCTTTTAATGTAATGTTCCATTTTGAGTTTCCACCAACCAAAATTCTCACCGATAAATATCGGGATCTTGGAGTGTGTAAAGGAATCCATTCCCCGGAATCTACTCAAGGTAATTAGCCTTATCAAGAGCACGAGGCTCTGATACCAATTGAAGAGTATGGATTCCTAGTACCTAAGAGGGGGAGGGGGTGAATTAGGTACCTTTTAAAATTTTCAACTAGTTCTTTATGAATTAAAGCGAGTTGAGTCGAAGAGTAAAGAAGAGTTCTGATCGTGGCAACAGTCAGTTGAACTGTTACCAGTTCCTTTCAGATTGAAGCGAAGCTGTAGCTAACAGTATTGAAGACTGTTGCTATGCTTAATCAAAGTACGTAAATAAAAAGTGCAGCGGAAATAATGAAAGGAAAGATCAACACACGATTTTGAATTGGTTCGGCCTTCACTCTAAGGGCCTACGTCCAATCTTCATTATATTGTTTTGTTAATAAGAAATCTACTCCGACAACTTAAAAACCCCTACAATAAAATGGCCAACAACCTACTCCGGTTGCGAAAGAGTTTAAGAACACACTTGTTCTAAAACTCGACTCTTGAACTGAAAAGTTACAGGATCTTTGTTCCTCAAATGTTGTTCTCAAAAAGAACTTGTGAGGACAATTTCAAGATCTAACTATTCAAGTAACAAGAATATATCATAATGGCAACAATAGTCTGGACTGTAACTATTGAAGACTTTAGAAACTTTTGCAAAGAAAAAGGTTTTGAAAAACACTTAAAACAGTTTGCAATTGAAAGATAATGCTTTGGAAAGTCTTGGAAAATCTGAACATTTAATGTCCTCTATTTATAGAGGTAGGGAGTAAGCATGAAGTGTTATTAAATTATTATTATTGGGAGAGTTGATCATTCAAACGTATGGATGTCAGCAAAGAAGTAAGCTTGTTGAAAGAGATGTTTCACAAGGAAAGTAAGGCTACCAAAGGTAATGATGGAGAGGTTGAGTGTTAGTACACAAAGTCAATAAAAGTGTCTTTGACCTTTGGTTAAAACATGCAGGATATAAACTATGTTAGTTTTTTCATAAAGCCTTTCTTTGCTTTATTTTAAAAGGTAAAACATTCTTCAAATAATTTTGATAATCACTTCCCAGTTCAGATTTGTTTATAAAACACATTTTTGACGAAAATAATATTTGAGAGGACAAAATGGTTTTGATTCAAGAGTTGCAGACAAAAGCAACAGTTGCACTTACTGTGATCAGTTCACATAAGTACTACTGTTATAATCCAGACATTGAGGCAACAGTCATGCTCACTGTTGCCGCAAACTATTGCCAAATGATGTATTCTATTACTTTTACAAATGTACTCACATCCTAAGACAACAACAACTATGAAGAGTTCTTGACTTGATCTTTGACTTCTTTCTTGATCAACATTGCATATGGAGAGACATTGGAACCTAAGAAATAGTCACTTGATAAACATGTTAAATTGACATGTCATCATCAATATGAACCCAACAGATGATATTGCTTATAAGAATGTTATCACTACTTTGTATAATGAACATGTGGGTTCTAAAGATGATGAAGTCTTAATTGATGAATCTATGTGGAATCTTGCCGAACATGTGTGTGATTTACTAAGAGCTTATAAAGATGCAACAAATATTTTTTACAAGTTTATGATCCTAATGTCCATTGTGTTATTATGTCATGTTGTTCTATTGTTGATGAATTGAATAATTGTGATAACATTATTTGCTTGAAACCGGTTGTTGCTAAAATGAAGTCAAAATGGCTAGATAATTTTACCAAATTTCCCACTATTTATTGTGTTGGTATGCTATTTGATCCATGTGTTAAAGCAAAAGGTTTAAAAGATGTTTTAGATTTTTATTATGGTGCTTTAGGTTTTGAATATAATACCCAACTTGATGTTGATTATGCTATTGGTATTGTTCATCAATTATATGCATTATATGAAAATGAACTTAGTGGTCAATGGGAACCTACTTATAAGAAGTCTAAAATGCCAACCAACACCATATTGGATCACCGTTTAGCTAACAAAATCTTTAGAAAATCGAGCTCTTCTTCTTCTAGTTCTACATCATCCTCTACCGCTCATACTATTACCGAGTATTTAAACTTTGATCATAGTAATGTTATTGGGCAACAACCCGATATTCTAACATGGTGGAGAAATCACTCCGCACAATTTCCCATATTATCCAAAGTTGCTAGAGATGTACTAGTTGTACCCGCTTCCACCGTTGCGTCCGAGTCGGCTTTTAGTGCAGGTAGAAGAGTTCTTGATGAGAAAAGATCAAGTTTGGATTCAAGAACCGTCAAAATGTGTGTGTGCAAAAAAGATTGGGATCAAGCACAAAAAAGAATGCAAGGAATTAAAGACGAAGAAGAAGATAGTACAACGGATGATTTATTATCAACAACCGGTGGTTCATCAATTGCCGAAACGCCCGAAGAAGACGATGAAGATTGATCACCATTCACCACCCATCCAACCGACATCGTAAAGGTAAGTAAGGTAAGTGGAGAACTACGTGGGCTTTGATTCTTTCGAGATACGTAGGCATCCTAATTAACGTAATTTGAAAAACGATATCAATTAAACAAAATATTTGATATCGTTTTAAAAGAGTTACATTAATTTCGATCAAGCCCTTCTTTAATTTTTTCTTTTTTTCCCCTTTATTAATCACTAAATAAATATTTGGGAAAAATAATTATTAAACGGCTAAACCGAATACGTCTTTAAATATTAAAATCATTTAATTTATATTACAATCACTTAATTTATATATCTAAAAAAAAAAAAAATTTGAATAACCCGTCCAGCTTGGCCCAGCCTGCCTCACACACCCATAACCGGGCCGGTTCAGGGCCTCAATCTGACCAGCCCGGCCCGGGGAACCCAGCCCGGTCACAGCCCGAATTGTGGGCTCGGGCCCCCCCTCCCCCAGCCCAGCCCGGCCTGGCTCAGCCCGGCCCGATGTACAGGTCTACTAGTATGTAGCTCCTCCGTGGTCATATTTATTGGACGCAAATGTGGATCTAGGGGACTCAGCAATGGCGGATGAAATTTTCAAAAAAAAATTCGAGTGTACTTTATTTAATTGGTTGTTCGTCGCACCTAAAATTTTTCGCCCCTAAGTTCAAATCCTGATTTCGCCATTAATGGGACGCATTATTTTTTCAAGTTCTAGAAGTTTTCAGTAAGTCTCCCTTGCGATGGATATACCCGTCACTCACAAATATTTAATGGGTCAAGTTCTTTCACTTCGGTAGATAAGTATAGGGATTCTAAATGGCTTGTCTAGCTTTCTTTTCCAATAACGCAAGTGAATAATACTTGACCCGTCACAAGCTTGCGACGAAAATACTCGTGACAAGTTTTAGACATTGACTCCATGCAGTCCATGTTTAGTCATGGCCCATGGGCCCCTTAGACAATTGGCTAACACTAAAAATGGCACAACAGATAAAATTCTCTTTGCTTTTCTCAAGACATGTCTCATTCAAATGAGATCCTATCTTTATTCACAAACTAGTTTTAAACCCGTGCATAAAATGCACGGGTCGTATTATCATAATTGCATGCGCTATTATTGGACACATGAACTAAATAGTTTAAAATTAAAAAAACGTGTATTAAGTATGCTAAAAGTGGAAGTAATTGGCGTAGACTCACTAAAAAAAATACCCATTTATAAAAATTACACATATAGGGGTGACCATTTACATTTAAATTTCATTATAATACTTTTATTTAGTTTGTGTATTAGGTCGGTCCCCTTGTTCCTTGTTAGAAATACGGAGTACGATCCAAAGAATGATACTCAGCTAAAAGCCTAGAAGCGTAGCTCCTTATCTTCTCTATAGTCTATATTTAAATCAGTTGAGTTTGTTGTACTAATTTCAACCAAACATATCTGATTTTTATTACTTCAATTTTTATCCTTCATTAACTTTTTCGGTTTATATATGCATTTTTTATTTTTTGGCGTCTTAAGATTGCAAAACCTTTTTATTTTTTGGCGTCTTAATGGGTTATACACTTATACGGAATAGGACAAAGTTTAAGTACTCCGTCTAATTTTGATGTTTGATGATATTATATTCATTTTTATTAATGTTGATAGCTCTATCCATGAATTTTTTTTACACATATTTTTATTTTTGATCGATTTCTATCTTATAAGCATTTTTTTTTCTTTTTTTTTTTTACGCTTCTTATATTCATATTTTTAGTATTAATAATTTATTTCTATTTTTCATCCAGTCTTTTTATTTTACTAAATAATTGGCTATTATAAATTTATGATCAAATTACTTTCTTTTTCACTGTTTTTTTTTTGTTTTATTGGAAGTAAATTGTATTTATTCAAATTACTGAATACTTAACATTTATTTTTATTATATTAATGTTTTTTTGTTTAGTATATACATTAAATTGATGGACTTAATTATTATTATTTTACATTATAGTTTATGTATGTTCAGATTTTATAATATAGGTCGACAGACTTAATTAACGAACTTACTACTCCTATACGGCTATACCTGTCAAGACTTGATCTGACTCGTAAACCCAACCTGATATTAAAGGTCAAAGACCCGTCCGCTTATCTTGACTCGCAACCTAGTTGTTCAAAACCGACCCATTGGTCAATCAAAAGTAAGAATCCGTTTATCAAATTAATAAAATGGAGTATGCTTCATATTATTAGGGGCGGACTCGTTTGAGAGGTACAATTTGTCTTCGAAGAAGCTTAATTTGGCCCATATACCTCCCTTAGAATCCATATAAATTACACAGCTTGCTTACTAACCCTATATTCCGTATGATTTACTATCACTCTCCTATTGATTGCCTCTCACCTTCCGCCGCCCCCAACAGTCCCTCTCACTTCCTTCTCAGTTCTCAGTACAAAAAGCACAATAGTTCATTCTACTTTAATTTTACTCCTTTATCTCATTTTCCTTCTTATTCTAATTTTCCTTAACATCACATAAACAATATGCATCCTATCAAATTTTACTAATTTCTTAGTTTAGATTTGTCATCAGAGCTCTTATTCAGGGTGGCAATCAAAGGCGTATGTCTTACAAATTATTTATCTTTTTACTTTTTAACACTGTATATTTGATTATTCATAAGTATAAAATTCATCCCTGAATAATTTGTCGAACAAAATTATTTATGTTTTCTATGATTTTTTTCATTTGTTATTTGTCTTTTTACTTTTTAACATTGTATATTTGGTTTTTTTTCATAAGTATATAAGTTGAATAATTTCTCGAACAAAATTATTTCTGTTTTCTATGATATTTTTCATTTTTTTTTATATTAATGATATTTCTCCTTATTATAAATTTATAATATATGGTTTGAAAATGTTTAGTATATTAATTTAAAGGAGATGCATGTTTGGAGTAAACTTCAGGAGTAATTATATCTGATGAAGAACGTGGGAAGCCTACCTCATCAATAAAAAAAAGTTACTTTTTCAAAATTTGTATTTTCTTTTTGTATATTATTTCTGGAATAGAAATTTTCGAATTATTTTTATTTTTGAATAAATTAATTTTTTGATTGTGTATGGACTGAAATATTTATGAGATGTAAAATTTCATATTGTGGGAATTGTAATATTATTTCTGGAATATAAAATTTCAAATCATTTTTATTTTTGTATATTATTTCTGGATTATAAAATATCTACTCCCTTTTTTTTTATGAATGTAATTTTAAAAAATTTTGACTTAAATTTTATTTATATTTATATAATTAGGTCATATTATATAACTCCAATAAAGAATGTAGGATATGTAGAATAGTTGGAGAGTGTTAGAGAGAGTAATTAAATAGAGAGAGCATGAAAGAGAGTAATTAAATGGTGTGGAATTTTTGTGGGTCCTACTTGCTAAGAAAAAGGGGAAAAAGAGAGTTTTTTTCCAGCCAATAGGAGGGCTGGAAAAAACTCCCCTTTTATATATAGGGGTGATTCTTATTTCAGACGGAGGTATCCGTCTTAAGCTTAAGACGGATAACATATTCTCTCACAAAATACCCATTAAGGGTGAGTGGAGAGCACATTGGGGGAGCCCACCTTGTCCCCTCTACCCATTTCCTCTCACAAAATACCCGTTGTAAGATCCGACCCGTCTTAAGCAAGACCTACTGATCTTTCTTACCTGCATAATAATCGAAATTATTATTTAATGTAGCCGTTCATGTTATTTGTTTTTTTTTTCTCATTATTTAGAAGAGGAAAAAAACAAATTAAAGGGAATATGAGAGAATAGAAGAAAAATAATGTTAAAACGACGATTATGTGAAGATTTTGTAGTGTGGCAGTATATACAGAAGGTGATCATGTGGTTTGTCAGGAGATTCGTGATTGGTTTACACAATTTGGAGTTTGTATTTATGTGCTGAGATAATTTTTTACACCAATTCTTATTTCAAACGGAGCGAGTCGTCTTATTTCTTAAGACGGGTCTTCGGACGGGTTAAGCCCCTCACAAAAAAAGAGCAAGTGCGGGGATAATGGATAATCTCTCACACGCCCTACTTGCTCTTTTGTAAAGGGGCTTGACTCGTCTGAAGCAATAAGACGGGTCGCCTTGTCTGAAGTAAGACCAACTCAATTTTTTAATTATTTGGAAAATAAATGTACATTTTTATAATTTGATTTTTAAGCGTCTGACAAGTATAGTGAAGCAGTTCATCTAATGAGTGACCATTTATGATTATGTTCCAAGGGTTTTATAATGATATATGGCCATGCAAAGGGAAGAAGGGGATGTATTTGAGATTTTGAGTAATTTTTATTATATTTTATTACTAGATAGATTAATATGGGCTAAAATTAGATCTGTTTTAAGAAATGGGAACTGAAATTTCAGGTTAAATATCTAATTTTTTTATTATTATTATTTGTGTTGTTCGATAAAATAAGATAGGTTAACATTAGACCTGTTTTAAGAAATGGGAATTGAAATATCGGTTTAAAAACTAAATTTATATTAGATCAGAAACTCGATATTAATTAACAAAAATACTCATAAAAAATTTATATGAAGGCCGACCGATTTCAACTTTGTTCATTAGCTCATAGTAATAGATGTAAAAATATAATTTGATGAATCTATATGAGACTATATCTGTCATAAGTTGGTAACATAGAGCAGTAAATTTAATGATTCCGACATCAATATATATAGACATACGAAAGACCGAACCGAACTAAGCCTATTGATATTAATCACGAATTAGGCTATCGAAAACATGCAGCTTAGCTTGATAAACATAGTTTATAGTTATATTATAGTACGTGCCTACAATAATCCTACATGAATGATGCATGGTAGTCCATTTTCGTTGCATGCAAAATATCTTCGTCTTTAAAATGAAAAGAAATAATATTAATAAATGTGACTAAATAAGTACGGAATATATATAACATTCGTTAGGTCAACTAATCGGAATCTGAATCAATTTGTACGAGTATTACTGTATTAGACATATAAATGAGGATTGAAATAAAATTGAAAGTGCAATGGTGCATGAACTTGGGAGTATTAGTTATTTTAATTTTAATGTATTATAACTTATAAGCTAACATGTTTGACTTATTGGGAGGATATATCTCCTATCTACTAAAAGAATAAGTGAGCTCGTAAATTTTCCCTCTAAAAAGCATATCTATAAATGAGGAAATTATTGATAATTTAATTGTATTAAGTAAGCAAGGAAATTAATAATTATAATGGATTTTATTATATTGTTATCTTTTCATTAAAATTAATCTTTTATCAAATTATATAATTTTCACTAAACTTTAAACTATGTTCTTTTATTTAAAATATAAACAATATAAACAAAACTATAACTGCTTAATCTCGTTAGTGATGCTATTATTTTATAATGACTTGACTCAAACTACGTATAACCAAAACTTTACATCGTTTTTATTCCTTTCATGACGAAATTTTTTTTGAGAGAATTTATAAATTGAAATCTTGATCTTTATGTTATAAAAAACACTTTTTGAGAAAAAAAAAATACTTTTTAGCATATTACTCAATTTTCTTGAATTAATTTTTCAGTTTTAATATTTAATCTCGAAATAAAATACAATAACTAGAAAAAAATGAGCAATTAATGAGATACCACTATTATTTAAATATATTATAAATAATAAAAAACTATATATACCGTGCATTAATGCACGGGTGCTAAACTAGTTATAATTAAGAGATAAGGTAAGTAACTATCACGGTAAAATATCAAAATCATTTTATTAAAAATATTCGGTGTTATCATTATTGTCTATAAAAAGAATAATTGTTTTTATTTTATAAAAGCACTTATATATACATGACTGCGGAGGCTTTCAAATGTATTTGTGAATGCCTCGTGAATTTGACTTTACAATTCGGCCACGAAAGTTCTCAAATAGGATCGAGTTTCATGAATTGTAAAAATAACCTCTCAATTAAAAGTTTAAATTAATGGTTGAGACTCATTCAATGAATCTTATACCTTAAGAGCTCGTTACTCAAATGTATTTTAAATTTGAAGAGTGGATAATGAACCAGCTATCCTATATCACATGCTGAAATTCCACTTACACGTACTTGTGAAATGTATTTGTGAACGCCCCACGGAAGCTCTATAATTCAGCCCACGAAATCTCTCAAATGAGTACGAGTCTTATGAATATTGTGAGGAAACCATCTAAGCTATAACTTCAAGTTGATGGTTGAGCGAGGCTCGTTCAATAGATGGTTCGTATACCGTAATGCCTCTAATTCACTCAAATATCCTTTGGGTTTGAATAGTGGATAATGCACATGTCATCCTACACCATGCGCTGTAATTCCACGTGTGACAATTTGAAGTCTCCTAGGAGCCGAACTTGAGACTTCTGAGGTCATCGGACTCTGATACGTGATTGTCGAGCGAGATCTAATCCATGAATCACCCAAAGGTGAAAGTTGAGCCCTAATCAATACGTACGTAGTAGTTCTTATACTTTTGCACATATATACTTATACCGCATGTATTACTACAATGATAATTATACGGCATACAACAGTCTTATGAAATCGAAATCCCCTCCGATTTAACCAAAATTAAGTCATGATGCATGGTAGTTCGATCAAAAATTAATTAAGACATACCCTTTAGCTATCTATCATAAATTAGTTGAATTATTTCATGAAATTCAGTGCTGAAATAATGTAGCAAGATAGAAGGCAGGATGGATCAAAGATATTGAGCCAATACTTGTGTTTAATACGTAGTAGCAACTTGTAATTTACTTAGAAATTATTCGATCATATAATGCAATGATAAATAACATGCATTCTGACTACAAGAAACTATAGAAGTAAGTAATTTATTTTGGGACGTTGTATGTTCCCTTATACTAGTTCACTTGTGTTGGACAGATCTCAACATCAACTTGCCCTACTCTAGTCAAAGTGAGATTATGATATTGTACCATGGAAATAATCTAGAAGGAATAATATGGATATTAGATGCTTTATATGGGAAGATATTCAACAATTATAAATGAGATTTTATAGTTAAATGTTGAATTTTATCTCTAATGCATTACATTTAAATATTTAATCACAAACTACTACAGATCTCATACACTGCATATACGGTATTTATAAAGTTTTTATTATTTTAAATATATTACTTAGAGATTTTGAATTGACATCTCATTAACTTTTCATATATCATCGCATTGTATTTTGATACAATAAATAGAAATTGAACGCAATACTAATCAAAAGAATTGAGTAAAATTTTGAAATTTGGATTTGAATACATTTTTTTTTTACCACAAAACTAATGATCTCGTTTTTATAAACTTTCTTAAATTGTTTATAATGATTTTTTGCGAAGCTAATAATATCACTTTATAGTTTGTTTCATACGAAGTAAGTATGAGTCAAGTCATTCTGTAATAAGTAGTAATAATAATATATAGCATTAATATACGAATTAGCAATTTATAAGTTTTATAGTAGTTTATTATACCTTTTTTTTTTAAATACTAGTATAATTTAATGTTTAATGAAAATATTATAGTTTCATTAAAAGATACATTCGGTAATTAATAAGCTAAGTAATAATAGCACTATTAAAAGAATAAATAGTTTATAATTTTATCATTATTATATCATTTTTATTTCATTTTAATTTAAAGATTATATTTTAATCAAAAGATACTATCTCCCATCCAAAATAATTTTCTCACTTCTCGAATATATGTGAGAAGTATTTTATTGAAGTGAAAGATCATCTTAGTTGGACGGGAGGGAGTAATAGTTAATGAAATAAAGTCCCATTTGTTTTCTTTTTAAGAAAATTCTTTTTTAAGGGAAAACTCTTGAGAATCCTTATTCTCTTAGTATAAAGAGGATAGTCTAACTACGTACCCAAGTAGTGATGTTTCATATATACCTACTACTAGACTTGCCAAAAAAAATCGAACCCAAAAAATCGATCGCAATTCGAAACTATCTGAATTGATAATTGATTGCTTGAACACTCGATATGAGTAACTCGAATAATACCCAAAACCCATAACAACCCGAATCAAATCGAAACAGAACCGAAGTAAGTAATAACCGGACGATACTCGAACCCGAATATACCTAAGCCGATAAGAACTGAACCGATTAACTAAACTCAAAATATTTATTTTCGCATAAAAACACTATATTTTAGGTATTTTTATCATTAATTTTTTATTTATTAATACTATTATGAATTGAATTATTACACTTAAATTGTCAGGTCTACGATCTACCTACTAATTCATCTGTTCCATTTGGTTGTATACGTTTGCTTTTTGGACACTATTCATAAGTAAGGATTATCTTTATTACATCTTCTAATATATAACATAAAATATAGTCATGTGAGATCTTGTTTAAATTGTCTTATCGTTACAATATTAACATCAAATTTTTATAATTTTAATAATACGTAACTAAATATATAAACAAAAGAAAATGAGCATTGTCATACGTGAAAAAGCAAACGTATACAACCAGCAAATGGAACGGAGGAAGTATTACTTTATTAGTTTTCTTGCACTACTATTGTTGATGTACTCCATATAATAAAGCTCGAAAACTTTATAACTGAACTTAAATATAAAATCAACACAAATTCTCACTTTCCCTCCCACTTGTAAGCTTGTGAGAGGGATTTGACTCGTTACAAGCTTGTGACAGATAGTGACCGTCACAAGAAAAGAGTAATTGTAAAACCAATTGAAGTGAGTAGTAGGTCGCCCACATGATTACAGGCTAAATCGAGTAGGTAATTAAAGTTTGGCAAATGTAGTCAAAAGTGGTTTAATTGTCAATGCAGGAGATAATATGAAAGGGAATAGAGGATCAAGAAGCAGTATACAGTATACTATGACATTGACTCGCCGCGCAATTTTGATTTGGAGTGGGCCCCTTTCAAATCATTGAGCGTTAAAGGAATCGTTTGAGAATCTAGAATATGAGATGACCAAAAATTTTATTTTATCATCTTTAATCGTTTGCAATTATAAGTAGAGGAATAGATCGTAGATGCATGTAAGTTGAAAGTTGAAAGTTGAAAGTTGTAAGTTGTAAGTTTGTAATTAGGAGTAGTTTATGGATGGCGATAGGGCGCCACCGGGTGGCGCCGAATCTCAGCGCCATCATAATTAAAAAAGAATAAAATAAAATATTTGTTTTTGTTTGGCGCCAAAGTCTGAAGGGTAGTGATGTAATTTGACATTTATTCAACTAAAATATAATTGTAAATAGACTAAAATTGTATTCCAAAGAATACGTTGCACCAAAAAACGATTGAATTTTGGGGTTATGCAAAGAATTTTGGGGATGATGAATTGACGATTAAGTTTGATGCCAAAAACAAAACCGCTTCCAAACTACTGTATTGTATTTATAAAATAAAGTTACGACATTGATAACTTAATTATACGTAACTACTTATTGTACAATATCTTCTTAGTTCTTATAAGTAAGTTTTTGATATCTCTGAAAATCTAAAATCAAATGACTAACTTCATCTTAAATGATCAAAACAATGATGTAACTGTAAACAACGTCAATCTTCTTCCTGATTCATGAACATTCATTAGTCATTACTAGTCTTTGTGAGAATTTCCATCGGGATCATTTGTTTCTTAACACTTGCTTGTTCAATGTGAATGTGTGTATAAATTAACTACTTTATTTATGGTTAAAATTCCTCCAAATTAACCACTTTTTTTTAATAAATAACCATAATTTAGTTACCAAATTCCTAAACTACCCTTTATTAGCAATTAGTTTAAAATTCAAAATTTGAAGGAGGGAAATGAAAATATTTAAGTAATTTGCTGAAATGCCCCGGGTGGCGCCCAATTTGGGTACCACCCGGTGGCGCCATCTCATTTTCCGTAGTTTATTAGTAGCATCGCACCAAGAATTCTTGAAATTAATGGTAATGTACAAAATGAAAAAAAATAAAATGACATTAACATTCATCTAATTTACATTGTATTTCTTAATTCTAGGTTTATTACTCTAGTAGTATTGCATAGCTATTTCTACCGATCAAAACCGAATATCTGATTCGGTTTTCAAAACTGGATTAGATATCCTGTTTTAAAATTATGAACTTTGAAGATTCAATTCGGATTTGACCCTAATAATTGATATCCGAACATCCGGTGTCCGCAAGTCCGGATATTCAGATTTCAAGATCTGCATCAGATTCGATTTGAAGGCATGCATAATATAGTCAGCCTCAGCCTGGTTTCGTCAGTCTAAAAAATACTCCCTCCTAGTCTCAATGTTGTTCCCTTTTGGTATTTGCACAAAGATTAAGGTAGGAATAAAAAAACAATATAGTACACTAGTGGACCTAAGTAATTGGAGAGAAGGTGTTAAAATTAGTACATTAGTGGGTTTATTATATTAATATAGTACACTAGTGGGTTTATTATATTAATAAAAGATATGCCAAAAATAGAAATAGGGAAGAAAACCTGAATGGACCGAAAAGGAAATAGGGAAGAATATTGAGAATAGGAGGGAGTATAATTTACTCCATTGCTCATTTTTCACACCACTGGAAAAAAGAAGGATCATCTACTTAATACATAAAAAGGATAACGCCATTGATTGCATAATTTACAAGTTCTAAAACCGCAAAGTTCACATAATAACACTTAAGTATCAAATGAGTATTAATTACTAGATTACTAGATTAGAGACTATAGAAATTAGATGAGATGAGGGTCTAGGTAGCACGAAAATGGACACGGACACGGACACGACACGGACACGTGATACGGCATCCCGTGAAATTTAATTAGGACACGACATTTAAATTTAATAAAAAATATATTTTATAGTTATAAATAACGTACGATTTTATTTTTATATTGATATTTGATATTAAATGTAAATAATTAAAAGTAAAATTTGACTTTGACTATAATTTTTTCTCATTTCCACCCAACTTATCTTCTAATTAATCTCTTTTAGTCTTTCAACCTCTCGTTCCTTATTTATAGGTGTCCGTGTGTCCGACACGGTGTCCAACACGGGACGGCTAGTTAGGAGGAGTGTCCGTGCTACCTAGATGAGGGTTTAGGTGTGTCGGTTTGTTTTACTTTTATATCTAGAATGTAATGCCTTGTATGATGTACCTATATGATTGTGTGTCATGGTTATTTGTTTTTAAGTTTTCCTTCTTCTTTTTCTATATATTTTGCAGTTTGGATCGGATTTGGATATTCGATTTTCAATCCATGTTCGATCTAGTTTAATCAGAAAAAATCGGATCGGATATCCAATTTAAATGTTATCTAGATATTCGGATTTTTAATTCAGATTTCGGATCAGAACTAGATAAAAAAAATCGTATCGGATCTCATTGCATAGACCTACCTATTGTCTTAGTTAAACTTGACCATTTATCATCAGTTTATTAAACTTTTTACAGAGTAACAACTCTCCAACTTGATAATATTAATACCCCGGTCAGAAGCGGTCACTCACGATAGCTCGCCAGGCAGTGTACGTGGCCCACAAATCAACATGGAGTCCTTTCCAGCGCATTTTGTCCCCGCTCATGCGTATGTTGGGGAACCTGATAACCGCACTATTTGCGCGTTTTATAAGCTAATAATTATGCTATTTATTCCCTATTTTCATGTGTTTTATGTTAGAATCACGTTTAGAGGCTTTAGATACGTAAAACCCGTCTTCCGGGTGTGTTGTTTGGTATTTTTGTTTCTTTGGGTTGTTTAGGAACAAGTTGAACTCAAAATGCCCACATCTTGGCATGACCAAAGCCCATGGACCAACCAAACAGCCCATGCTTCAACAAAGGAAGGAAAAAGCGGAAAAAAGGCGAAAAAAAGGAGAAAAAGCACGGTCGTGCGTTGCGCTATTCGACCGTGCGGAACTAATGCAGGACTGGGTCAACCGTGCGGTTCCCACCGTGCGTAACACAAGTGACCTCTTCTTTGACGTTTCCACCGTGCGGTTCTGACCGTGCGTTTCTCATCTTCACCGTGCGCAGCTCCAGATTTGAGCACAGCCTATCCGTCTTTTAAACGACCTCGTTTTGCGTGTTTTTTGCCTCTTGTATAAATAGCCCAAACCTGAAATTGTAGAGAGAGGTTTTTATTATTAGCTTTCCTAGAGAGAAAACAACAAAAAATCAAAATAGCATTCTAGATCTATTTTCAATTGTAATCCAAATTTCCAAGCCTTAATCTAATTTCTTTCTTTTCATCTCTTATTTCCCTCATAGTTGGTAACATCTTCTTCCTCTTAACTTTCAATTATGCTTTTGTTTATGTTTTATGTCTTTCAAGTTTGAATGTTTAGATTGCTTATAGGTAAAGTTTCCATCTTTGAATTCATTGTTTGTTTAATTTTAGTCTAATAGATTGAATTTCATCATCTAGTTAGTAATTGCATGTTATTAATTAAAAATCTCATCTTTATCATGTTCAACCTTAAATATTCAACCCTTATTACTTTCGAGTGTTTAGTAACCATGTTTAGTGAGTAGTAACCCTTTCTAGGGTCCGATTAAGTCTAATTATGGGTATTGATTGGTGATTGGTTAAATTAGCAAGTAGCGGTTTATGGGTGATTGTTTTTGGTTGAGGTTGTTTTGTATTGACCCTTTATTTGACCCTTGTTCAACCCTTAGAGGCTATCAATGGGAGTTGGGCCAACTTAGGGGGCTACTTAGGCTATCGATGGGAGTCGGGCTTACGGTAGTGGACTTGGGTAAGTTTAGGGATCGACTCTAGGTGGGTTATTCGCGGGAGCGAGACCCCGTAGAAGAGACTCCACCTTTTGGCTAGGGGATTTCATCCGCGGGAGTGGGAAAGACCCTAGTTGGGACCTTAGTGTTGACCCGAAATGCCTTGGACTCGCGTAGGGGTTATCCATGGGAGTGAGACCCTTTATCGACCCTAGAGGCTACCTATACTCGGGAGGGTTAGGTAGTTAGTATAGATAACACCGTCTTGCTTGAACCCATTTTTCGCCACTTGTTGATAGACCACCCACCGTTACAACCCATGAAATAAGACTTGATCGGATCCTAGTTACCCTTAATCTTGATTAAATCCCGTATTTTCCATAGCTATTTGTTTAGTTTGCATTTTAGTCTAGATCTTATTTATCGCATTTAGTTGTCGCTAGTTGAATTCAATTTTTCCCCTCTTATCGACTTAGCTAGCATCCCTTGAAACCGACTAGTAATCGCTTTGCTCTCCGTGGAAATCGACCCTCAAGTGCTACTTTGATAACCGTGCACTTGTGGTATTTTAAAACACATCAGAACCTTCATAGGAGGCCACCCATCCTAAAACTACTCCTAGGCAAACACGCTTAACCATGAGATTCTTTTAATTTGCATGGATAACCAGAAAAAAAAATTGCACTTTGTTAATATGAGTACTACTTTCATTCACTTTAAACATGGTCGTTGCGGTGTGCTGCCTATATCCACCACCGCCCCGCCTGACATCCCTAATAACAACCACGCAATATTATAATTTGCAAGTTTATCTACTAAGTAAAGCCCAAAAATATGTCGCGTGTAAATAAAACTCATTTAAGTCTATGTTTGACCAAGTTACATGTACATTATTACGATGAATAACAATAAATACATTATCCATGGTAAACAAACGTCTCTCTTAAAAATTTCTTAAAATAGCCAAACATATTGGAAATTAAAAACGCCCTGTAAATTTCACAATTAAAACTCTAATCCACTTTTAACGGATACTATAAAACGAAATACAAATTCTTATTTAAGACGGATCGACCTGTCTTAAGCTTAAGACGGGTAACCCGTCTTAAATTGCGGAGTTGAGAATAAAACAAAGAGCAAATCATGTCAAATGACAGATTCATGTGATGGTTCGGTGTGTAAGGTGAAGGGACAAATACTAAGTGTGCTAATCAATTATCAATTTATGATAGAGGTTCACTTTTGGACTAAAACATTACGAGATTTTGGCAATTTAAATGATGTGATCCTTAAATCCTAGCAAGTGGGACATACCCTTATATTGGAGCACTTTGGGTTGAAGGACACTAATTAAAGAGAAAGGGGATGTATCTAATACTTCCTCCATTCAACTCCACTCTACCAAAAAAAAATTTCACATTTGCCGAGACGGGTTTTACACGGTAAATATCGTTAGCTACGTGTTTGCAAAAATTATAAAAGTTAGATATTAATAATGTACTCGTAAAGACGAATCAAACAAGATCACACATGAATATATTTTTTACTTATATATTGAAAGAAAATTGCAATTATATGATCGCTTGTGAATAGTGTGCAAAAAAGAAAGTGGTAGAGTGGAGTTGAATGGAGGAAGTAGAATATAACTATAATACATGGCTTCAACCATCACCTTAAGGTTTTGGTTGAGATGGTTCATTTATCATGGTATTAGAGTCAGAGTGACCGTCGGTCACGTGTTCAAACTCTGGCAGTCCCCAATATCTCACAAACTCACCAAGTGGAAAAACCCGCACATGGTATGGGGGCCTGTGCACTAACCAACCACTCTTCAAGCCCAACGGGCCTTCGAGTGAGGGGCATAATAGAATATAACTATAATGCATGGGCCTCAACCATCACCTTAAGGTTTTGGTTGAGATGGTTCATTTATCAGTACCATGTACCACACGTTGGACCATTAAGGTCTATGACAAAACCTTAATATGATGTAGTTTGACTTAACAAATTACAACTCGACAATACTCGAGAGCTTTTATGATATAATTCACGTACACTATAATTTACATTGTAGTAATTGTATCCAAAATTAAAAAAAATTACATTGTAGGTACCCAAACAAAAAATATTAATATAAATAAAACAGATATTTAACACCATAATTTATTAACATTAAACGATAGTATTTAACTCGTGTTAAGCTTAAAACGGATATTTATCCGTCTTAGTTAAGAGTAAGTGTACTTAATAATACCCAAAATAAAACTAAATAATAAGTTGAGATACCTAAAGTGAAACAATACAAAACTGGGCACCTAAACTGAAACTAATGTCAAATCTTGGGTACCCAAAATGATATTTTGTATAGCTCAACGCCCAAAATGATCTTTCCTCAAACCTTGAGTACCTATATTGATAATTTTCCTAATACTAACATAAATTATGAAGTTCATTCAAAAGAGAAGAGAAAACAAGGAGGGACAAAGGCTAAAGAAGGGCATCCTTGCACATGGGCGTGTGGGTCAGATTAGAAGGGAGAAGTTTAGTCACTGGTTTGTTTAGAAAAGAGCATCTTATTTAGCTATGGTAGTTGGATAAAGCCATTTTAGTTTCTTTTTTAAAGAGAAAAATGATCATGAATCTATAAAATTTTAATTTCATTGAAAGGCATGTACAAAACAAGATTTTACAATTTTTGTAAATCAATATGTAAAAAACACAAATAGTTTAGGTTACAATATAAATCTTCAACACATCATAGGATCACACATTGATGATAGTAAAGAGATGAGTTATGGCTTATGGGGACCGAGAGCATTTAAATATAGCCAGTATACGGTCGTTGTATTTTAAATAGTGAAATAATCAAAACAAACTATAATTCTTAAAATATAAAATATAAATAAACTAATATTTTTGACATGATATACGTCAATCAGTATTGTATATAGAAATTGTTTTTCTATTTTTAGGAAAATCGTAATGTAATTATTAAATAGGTATGGGGCAAGACAATTTACCGAAAAACGAGTTTCATAAGCTTTAAGAACACCAAGTAATATTTAGAATTTATATCATCCTTGTTTCGCAGAATGAACTAGACATTTTCATTGTCTTTTTTATTCGTCTTAATAATATAAAAGTCATATTTACTATTAAATGCTAATCTTGTCGACAGTTCAAAGTCACTCCTAGTACAGGAAAAAATACTTCATCCGTCCCGATTAACTTTTGTCATATTCATTTTTAAGGTTCTCAATCAATTGTTGTCTTTTCTATATTTTGAAGGTATTTTATGAGTAATTTGATTACCAAATGAGACTATTATCCACTTGTCTTCCATTAAGTAAAACTAAAAATAATCCATCACTCTTTCCTTGATCTTTGTGCCAAAATAAAATAATAACAATTGATGAGAACGGACTTAGTCCATGAACCTAATCTATTTTAGTAACACAAATAGTTTTGTCCAAAACTTTTAAAATCATTACTTTTGAAGTTGAAGCATTTGACAAAAGAAAGTTAATAAATAGCATAGGAATGTATTTATAGAGTATAGGGGTAGGGACGTAGGGGCCAAATGGGCATGTGGTGGGTTTAGCAAATTCGTGCGATCCAGGAATCACTACTCATCAATCAGTAATGAAAAGGGAAATAGCGCGCACGAAGGGCAGGACAGTTAGCCATGGGCCCGTATCTTACCTGTGCTGTGCGGCGCCTGCCCTTTTATCTTAACCAATCTTAACAACACATTAACATACGATTCATACAACTAGCTTAGATAACCGTACCATACTATTCGTCTTAAGTTTACGACGGGTTAAATATTATATCATGGTTGTAATGAAAACAGCAAAATGTTATCCGTTTTAAATTTGTCCGTCTTAAATGAGAATTTGTGATAATTAAAGCTGAGCATATAAGTCTTCGAGGGTGAAAAAACGCAAATGCTCAATTGTGAGGAAGGTTGGAGAGAAGATCGATAACAAAAGTCGTTGTCGTGTTTATAACTTACATGTGTTTTTTTATTGACTCTTGATAAGCTCATGCTTCCTAGCTAGATTCACAAAATAGAATATGTTTAGGAAAAATATTGAAATATTATTAGAGATAGCTAGAACGGAATAAAATAGAACATAAGTTATTGGCCTAGTAGGATCGTGGAATTAATAATTATAGTGTACTTCCTTCATCTTGATCATTTATCTACTTCCTCCATTCAACTCCACTCTACCACTTTCATTTTTGCTCACTATTCATGAGTCGGCATCTAATTGCAATTTTCTCTCAATATATAAGTGAAAATATATTCATGTGTGATCTTGTTTGATTCGTCTTTACGAGTACATTATTAATATCCAACTTTTATAATTTTTGCAAACACGTAGCTAACGATATTTACCGCGTAAAACACGTCTCGACAAACGTGAAAAAATATTTTGGTAGAGTGGAGTTGAATGGAGGAAGTATAATTTTGGCACAAAGATCAATGAGAGAGAAAATGTACATTTGTAGTTATTCTGATTGGATGACAAGTGGATCGACCTTGATTTATTCCGATGATCCAAATATCCATTAAAACTATTTTCATATATGTAAAGCTAAATTAATGAATGAGACATCAAAAGTAGAACAAGTAAACAAATGACCGGAATGGAATAAGTACTTTTGGCTGCAACTCAAAATGTGAAATTAAAAGTTTCTAGGAAGTGCAAAAATGAGATAGTGTGGTTGTCCAATTCAACGGAAGCTCAAGTTCCATAGAAGTTCAATTCTTACCCAATGTAGGAAATCACTTATCTAGACCTCCTTCTAAGTGAGGTTTTTCACATTTTCATATCCAACAAAACAACAATCATAAGCTGTAAAATTAGATGAATTTAGGAGAACTCTAACTTCCCATATATTTTATCTTTACCACCTCCAAAGAAAACAAAATAAAATAAAAAATGATTAAATTCAATCAAAAACTTAATTACTAAACATACAATAAATAAATAAATAAATAAACAAAATCCTAAAACCGTAATTATCTCGCAACACAAAGGGCAAACTCGACTCCTAACTCGTATATATACACCAAAACATGTCCCTTTCTTCAACTCACCCCACCACTTTCAGTCCTTCACCTCCCTTCTCAAGTACCACTCCAACAATAACAACAACAATAACAAACGACGCCGTTCCACCCTACCAACACTTTCCAATTTCCGGCACCATAAAAAGACGACCAAAAATTCCGACGAAAAAAAATGTCGGCACCAGGTTTATCAAAATGCTGCAAAATCCGACACATTGTACGTCTCCGACAAATGCTCCGACGTTGGAGGAACAAAGCAGCGCAACGTCGTATTCCCTCCGACGTTCCTTCCGGACACGTGGCAGTTATTGTGGGCTCCACCTGTCGCCGGTTCGTTGTCCGGGCCACGTACCTGAACCACCCAATTATCAAGAAGTTACTGGTTCAGGCCGAGGAGGAGTTCGGGTTCGGTAACCAGACCGGACCAATTTCGATTCCGTGTGATGAGTTCTTGTTTGAGGAGATTATTCGGTTCTTGAGCCGGTCCGAGTCGTCCCGGTTTGTTAATCTTGAGGATTTTCAGATGAATTATTGTCATGTTGGTTTGAGAGCTTTGGCCGATTCCCGCCCGTTGCTCGAGAAAGAGGTTTGGTAGACGACTTGGTCGGGTTTAGTCTTCTGTAAGACGGTTTTACGTTGGAATATGAGAAAATTGTTTGTTATTTACCGAAATAACCCTATAAAACATAACTACTTTTATAGGGATTATTCACGTGAATAACTTATGATTCTCGGATAAAATTGTCTTATACAAGAATTTGTGTTACCCTGAAGAACGGGCATATATAATCAAGTTTAGCAAGTAGGAATTTCGATTGGGTACATTTCATCCACGTAATTTTTCTTCCAATTAGTTTAGTAATGGAATCAATTTGTATACATTATTATAATTTCTATCGGGTTGGGTTGGGTCGAGTTATGATGAGCTGAGTCAATTATACCAACTTGCTCTAGGTGAGAACGAATGGAGATGGCCGAAGAGTGGTAATGTGGATTTTATCAGTTAACCACCGAGTCATCCGGGTTCGAATCAAAGCGAGTCATGGATTTGAGGGACTATGAGGCTCTTCCAAAGCGGATTGACCCAACTGTCGATTGAAAATTTGAGAGATGACAGCTTGTAAATTTAGAATTCATTTTAGATTGATGAGAAAAAAAAGTTGTAGGGAATTATTCAAATGTATTGTCCTTATATAATCATTGGCTTTGAATTATGAAGCTTGCAATTATTGTCATTTGTACATTTTTATTTTTTCTAAATCATAATTATTGCTCATTTGTACTACTATGCACTTATACACCTTGTGATTCGCTATCTAGAAAAATTTCCTAGTGGAGTTGTGGGTTTCCATGAAAAAGATAATTATTTTTACGTGAAAAAGTAAAGGGGTAGAAGTCATCGTATTCGTATATCTCAGTACAAGAATTGCTTAATCTATCGGTATTATGAATAAGTGGAAGATCGATACTTTCATGGTTCTTCATATTGTGATACTATTGATGTGGAATTGTCATTTGCAAGATGTTAGGAAAGGGATAGAAGTCATCTTTTTTTTAAAATTATGTCAAAATCAGAGATTCATCACACAAACACTTGAAAATTGAAATTATAGAATCTATGCGAAAATATAGCATATTCTTATTAACGAACTATGTTTGAATAAGAATTGTTTCTTTTCATTATTTTACTTTATATTCCGATAATTTTGTCATTGTAAATGTCGTTTAACTTCTATTTAACAAAATTCTTTCCCTTCGAAAAATTTGTGTATTACAGGCCGTCTTCCTTGTAACGGGCACAAGTTTGTTATCTCTCACAACTCTCTCCCACTTACTATTTGCCTCACGTTACAAGCTTGTTACGAATTTTATCCATCACATATCAGAATTTGTGTATTAACAATTGGTCAAGGTTTCAAAATACTTGGCATTGTACCCTTTTCCAATATTAGAAAAGTAAAGCGGTCAATTAAGCGATGATGTTCAGTGCAACATGCCACTGCCTCTAAACAACGTGAAAGTGAGCCGATTGAGTTTGTTGGTCATCATCTCATGAGTCATGATAATGGGATTAGACTATTCGAGTAATCGAATTTGTGACCAATTCAACAAACAATAAATTTGTGACGTCATTAAAATATTTGCTTATTTACTCGAAACTTAAAAATATGATGCATACATACCTACACGGCTACACACTAACACATGCGTAATGTGTAGACTTAATAATCCTTTTCCCCCGGTTCTTCTACGAATGAAATTGAATGGAGTTGAAGTAATTAAATGGTAATTTGTGAAAAGATTAGCAGAACTTAACTAAATTGAAAAGAGTTGAGTTAAGCTAAAATGATCTCAAATTAACCTAGATAGAACATGGCCTTGGACTAATTATTCATCTTTTTATAGAGTAAAGAGAGATTGTGTCCGTATGCAAATACTGTGTCGATACTGGTGTCTTTAGATCCAACACCTACCCAAACTTCAATATTTCGTGTTATTTAATTTTTTGACTTCAAAAATCTATAATTTTATGACTCAATAAAAAAAGGGTAATGACATATCATGATCTTCCATTTTTACTAATGTCACTTATGTTGTGAAAGACTAAATAACAAGATACTCATGTAATTAGGGTAATGATAAATCTCCCTTTTTTTACTAATGTCAGTTAAATTGTGAGAGAACTAAATATCTTACAATAATATAAAAATGCGTGTTGAGCCTCCATTGAAGTGACACGTGTCACGTCTTCATTTCTTGCCACATGTCACCTTTATAATTAACAAAAAAAATAAAAAAATAACCTACATAACTATTGTACTTTAATTTCATTTTTCTTGCCTTTTTGTATACCTTAACGCAATAAAAAAACTAAATTTTAAATTAAATATCTCAATTGATTCTCATTATTGCATCTTCATTACCAACTATTTGTAATCTTTTATACAATAATATAAAAAGGCTACATTGAGTAGCTAATAGAATGATACATGACGAGGTACAATTTCATGTTAAATTAAAAATAATCTATACTATATTATAAAAAGTCTAACTGAGCGATGTGTTGAAGCCACGTTGACGTGGCGTCATTGGCATCTAACCAAACTCCCATATAGCTTACGTGAATTTTGCACACTTTTCATTACCGTCTTAGGCTCCCACTAACTGAAGACTCCTCACCTTCTTTTAACATTAAAATGATAATTACCGCAATATCTGTAAATAAAATAAAAGGGTTAGGTTGAGGAGTCCACATGGCAGTATGTAAGCAAAACTAAAATAAGCTTTCTACATATTCTCGGCTAATTACACAACAAATAAGGCAAAAAGGTCAGAAAATAATAAAGTCAATGGTTAATTATAACCTCACTCAATGTACCCTCTTAAACTTCCAGTAAATTGGAAATTTGAACGGTTGTTTTAATCACCTTCATTACTCCATAATCAAGCCCCTCATTTACCATTACCCATACGAATCCCCATTTAAAAACGTTGGCTCACATATATATCTTCATAATTGATTCCATAGCTTATCACGTCAACATTCTCATGCTCTCTTATCATTTCCACAATTAATCACTTTTGAAAGTTCATGTTTTAACTATTTACAAAAATCTAACTAAACTTTATTTTGTGTTGTCTTTTCAGATTTTTCACGCATGTGATTGAAGATTGGAAATATGGCGTTATGTAAATCATTGTTCTAATGTTTCTTTGTTTATTTTTAATTTGATTTTAATTTTTCTTATTGTTACTCCTCTTGATTTTTATTTACATATTTACTCTTTTTATCTTACCCTGCGTTTTGTTCATAAGTTACGGTTTGATTCGATTATGAAATGTCTTTTATTTTGTTATTTCTGTATTCTACTTAAGAGTATTTCGTTATTTTTCTTTTTGTATGTTTCATGAATTATTGTCTAGAGGTTAGAGAATTAGATATAAGAGCCTAAGATAAATGTTAAGGTATTATTCTATCAAAAATTACAGAATATGACGGTCTCAAGGCGTGAGAAGCCCCATTTTTATCGAAAAAATATTAATATATATATAAAAAAATATAGAATAAGACGGTCTCAATCACGAGACTCTTAGACGGTCCACTTTTATAAAAGAAAAACAATTAATATACTGCTAATAAATGAATTGTATTTTATTTTTACAAAATGAGACCGCTCAATCGCTCATAGTGTGAGAGTAGTGAGACTCACGCAATAATTAATGTTATTGTCGCTTTAAACTTTCAATTTGCCTTTCATTTAATTAATACATGTTTTAATCGCCAATGTACAAGCGGAAATATCTTTTAATTATAAAATATTATTGTTGCCACTCAATTTAAAAATGTTATGTTAGTTTTTATTTCCTTACCACCACTACGTTGAGTATATTGCTCAACAAAAATTCTTATGATTTTATTTACTTGGTTTGAATTGGTTTAATTATTGTATGCAAGTATACAAAGGTTGTGGTGAAATGGAGTGAAGTGAATATAACATTGTTGACAAATTCATCTTTTTTAAAAGAAATAAAATGTTAGTTTAATTTATTACTTATCCGTTGTAATTATTTGTTTCCTTTTGATTAAAGTAGGGAGATGATAACGCCACAATCAATATCACTAACGCCAATCAAAATGTGAAAGAGTGAATGAGACAAAGGGAGTGTATGTTACCACACCCCTTCAAATAACCCTCATAAATAAAAGAATATAAAAGGCAAATAAATGAATGAGACTGAAAAAGTATATGTTATTAACATGAACTACTTTAAACTTTAATGATCGAAGTATTATTCCTATTACTACGTCATTCATTTATCTCGCTAAAAACATGAAGATATATTTAACTCATTTCATATGGTAGGGCCGGTAATTTCCATGTAGTATACTATACAAAGTTTATTTTTGAAGGGTTTGTCTACCATCGCTATCAATTTTACCGTTTTGTCAACTAGAGACCAGAGTTTGCGTTCGACTATTATCGGCTATTATGTTTTGATATTATAAGTTTGAGAAAAAGCTTATTCATTTAGATGTGTGATGCAAACTTGTGCGACATTAGTTTACCTAGCATAAAATAAAGTTTACGCGGCAAATTTGAAATCGAGGTACGCAAAAGTGCAAGAAAAATAAAATATATGCCATGTAACATTAACAGGTCCGCGAATTTCGCGGGTATCAAAACTAGTTTAATAGTAAGATACCTGACATTCCACTTAGCTTGTAGTTAATTGGCGTTAAACAAAAGTGTAGTAGCGTTACCACCTCCCTATAATTAGCTTATATTTGAGTGACATTAAACATAATAATGATAGTAGCGTTATCATCACCCAAAATAATGGAATCAATAATAATGATTGCATTAAAAAAAACCGAACTACTATCATTTGCGTCGTCTAAGGCAGAGTAAATCATTTGACCTGCCACAAATTCTCATTTGTGGCGGTCACTTTTCGTCACAAGCATGTGACGGAGTAAATGTGATCATTTTTATGAAAAATGTAACCATTATATGACTGGTAACATTTTATGGATAATTATTTTTTATCATAAAATGGTCATATTTAATCCGTCACAAGCTTGTAACCGTTACAAGAGAGACCAACTGTTCAACATGCTGGGTCAGGGTAGGAATACATGTAAATTCCATATGTTTGCTTTTTTCACAATTTTGAAGAAAAGTGGTAAAAGTATAAAAGTAATAGAGAAGTAACTCATGTTAAAAAGTACAGTTCGTCCTGTTTCAGACAGACTATTTTGGTCTGAAGCAATAAGACGGGATTTTGTAACCACTTTACAGTTAGATGTAACCACTATTGAAAATAAGTTGATATAAACTGTGGTTATATTTTATAAAAAAGTTGCAACATAATCCCGTCTTATTTTTTAGACAAAAATGATCCGTCGTCTAAAATAAGAATTTACGTAAAAAGTTATGTTATTGTACTAAACTACCCTTGTACGTACTTATTTCATGTGGATCCACCCTAATATGAATGAGAAGAAGGTATGTTGGTACTTTCATCTTTTATAGACTAAAAATTATCTAAAATGGAAATGTATGAAATCAAATGATCCCCCCAAAATAGAAAATCTATGGAATTCAAGTAAACGAAGGGAATATCGCTATATACTAAGAGAATAAGAAAAATGAAATATTGTCTTTTCTCAATGCACCACTTAAAATTATCTTTTGTTGTATGCTAAGAGAACAAGAAACATGAAATTTTTTTCATCCAAAATACACCACATTGAATAAGGAAACAAGTGATACTAAATTTTCTATCGTTAAACCATTATCCTTTTATTAAACTATAATATTTATTTTATCAAACTCTATAATATTTTAATTAAAATAAAATAAAATTGGTATTAACTCATAAGTTACAAATTGTTAAATTTTCCATTTTAATGCGTTTATCAATGATTTGACATACACGTATAGAATAAAACAATAAATTGTTATTATTAGTTTCGTGATATAGAAAAATACTGTAACTTTAATTTTTTAGCAAATTTATAAACAGGAATAATTAGTTTCGAGTTTAAAAAAAAATCACTACATAAACATTTTATGATGTTACTCAATTTTCTTAATTGGCATATCAATTTTTTTCTCAAATAAAAATACTCTCATGTGAAATATGGATATTAATAAGGTGTCCATTTAGTTTATAATTAATACACTGAAAAACTCTTTATAGTAGTAACAAGTCATCAAAAAGACTAATTAGAGTCATAGAGGGGCCAATAAAAATGAAGTTCTAAAGTAACCTATTACCTATCCAATAATGTGATGTAAGAAATTTTTTAATAAGTCTTGGAATTAAGCTGTTAACAGTTATGTTCTATTGTTCTTAGACTTTTTTATTTCTACTTTTTCCCTTGTGACTTTGTGACTTTGTGACTTTGTTTTACTTATAAAAGTCAAAACCCAACGAATCTTAGTATTTAGTAAGTAATTTTGAAGATAAAATTCAATTAAAAATGAATTTTTTTTACTTTAACGGTGTATGTTTTTCTAACATGGGATGTTTATAAAAATTAAGCAAATCAAATGCAATAATTGAGAGAGTGCCCTTTGCTTTCTATTAAATAAATCACCAACAATGTAACAAACGAATAGGCTATCCTTGTTTTTAGTTCATATAATATTAAGTATACAAATGACATAATAATTAAAAATTTAATCATATTTAAAATAACAGTTCCGGCAGAATACGGTTCACATACATAAGTTGTCCTTGATTTGCTTAGTTATTTAATAGCGACTAGAGTAATTATTAGAATAATGTCAAACATCGTACAATTAGCTTCATATATATAATCGATGATCAATCAAATTTTAATAGACATAAATAATAATCCATAATCGCTTTACTAATGTCAAAATTCTCATATAACTAAAAGAATAAGCCACGAAGAATATTTTCCCGCTCAATTTTCACAACATGAGATTGGGCCTTTATTAGTTAATTATTCTATAAAAACGTGCTATACTAGTTATAGGCCCACAAATAGTTATATTATCATTAGATTATTGATTATATTAAATAATCTTTTCTATCAAATAAATTCTCCATCAAATATCCTTAGAACACCTTAAAAATACAAGGAAAGAAATAATGTAGTTTATAAAATACGAAAATCAACTTATTATATACAATATAAAATCGCAATATATTATAGAATTCGATATTGTCAAAGTATAATAAACTTGACATAAGAAACACAATATATAACTGTAAGTATATAATCTATAAATGACAAATTTGTTTTGAAAGGTTCTATATATAAAAATTATTTATTTGTAAGGTCTTACCCACAAACGTGTGGATGAATCACTATTAAAATAACTTATTCATTTATTACTAATGAATGAATTGCATTTTACACATTGCGACCGTCTCACACTATAATCTCATCTCGCATTGTCAGACAGAATGTCTCTCGCAATTGCCCAAGACTAAGATCTATTTTTTTTAACAAGAAGATCTAAAATACCGTGCAATAGTTTGAGATATGTACTAATTATATTAATTATATTATATACTGTCCTGTATTATATACTACTAGATGAATTAAGTGTGATAAAATGCTAGCTAGCAAGCAGCGTAGGCATTACAAGTTACAACCGCGAAAGTGGTAATTACCCCCCTAAGTTTGTGCAATTATGTAATCAAACCTCATTTGTAGTGATTAATCCCTTTAACGTTGACGAAAAGTGAAATCAAACTCCTCATCTATAGTTTCAAGCAAAATATAATCTATATATATTTCACTTCTAATAATATAAAAGGAATAAACTTCTTATACATTAATTTATTAATGTAAAATATTTTATGTTAAAATATTGTGGTTAAAATATATAAATGAAATTCGATTTCACTTTCTCACAAAATTTAAGACACAAATTACTAAAATTAAACTTAAGAAATTTACTTTTACCATTGAGCAAAGTTAAAGGGACTAGAGCATCAACAATAGAGAGGATTGACCCTCCTCTTAACACTCTCTCTCCTATAAGAGGATGTCCTCTCTATTGTGGAACTAATATGAGTGTCCTCTTAGAAGGAGGACAAAGAGTACTTCCTCTACTTTTAGAGGAAGGTGTGCATAGGCCCTTGTGCCATTCAACCAATCCATAATATATAATTTCTTATATTTTTTTCTTTAAATTGATTGTTATAGTGTAATGTTTAATTTAAGAGGAAGAGAAATGCTTCCTCTCTAATGTGGAAAAATAAATGAGAAAAATAGAGGAAGAGGATGTAAATAGTGGAAAATAAAATAGATAAAAAGAAAATGAGGTGTCAAATATATAGAAGGAAAGAAGGAAAATAAGAGGATGAAAACATCATCTCTATTGTGGATGCTCTAAGAGCATCTACAATAGAGAGGATGTAGCCTCCTCTTAGCACACTCTCTCCTCTAAGAGGAGGTCCTCTCTATTGTGGAGCATGTATATAACATCCTCTTAGCAAGAGGATGTTCTCTACTTCCTCTAAAATTAGAGGAAGTAGAACATTGGCCCTTGTGCCAACTACCTACTAATATCTTCCCATGTGGATTATTGACATTTATTTTTTTTCATTTTTAACAAGTTAAAATGCAAATAAATGGGTAGAGGATGGATAAGAGGATCCTCTCTATTGTGGGCAAAAATATATAAGACGAGGATGAATATAGTGGAAATAAATGTGGGTCATAGAGAATGAGTGGTGTCAAAAAATGATATGGTGAAAGAAAAAATAAGAGGATTATTTCATCATCTCTATTGTGGATGCTCTAAGAGCATCTACAATAGAGAGGATAAAGCCTCCTCTTAGCACAATAGAGAGGATTGAGCATCCTCTTAACCCTCTCTTTTCTCTAAGAGTACATCCTCTCTAAGAGCATCCACAATAGAGAGGATTGACCCTCCTCTTAACACTCTCTCTCCTATAAGAGGATGTCCTCTCTATTGTGGAACTAATATGGGTGTCCTCTTAGAAGGAGGACAAAGAGTACTTCCTCTACTTTTAGAGGAAGGTGTGCATAGGCCCTTGTGTCATTCAACCAATCCATAATATATAATTTCTTATATTTTTTCTTTAAATTGATTGTTATAGTGTAATGTTTAATTTAAGAGGAAGAGAAAAGCTTCCTCTCTAATGTGGAAAAATAAAGGAGAAAAATAGAGGAAGAGGATGTATATAGTGAAAAATAAAATAGATAAAAAAAAAATGAGGTGTCAAATATATAGAAGGAAAGAAGGAAAATAAGAGGATGAAAAAATCCTCTTTATTGTGGATGCTCTTATGGGTGTCCTCTTACATAGAGGAAGATGGTTACTTTCTCTACTTTTAGAGGAAAGAAGACATAGGTCATTGTGCCCAAAAACTAATATTTAATTGCCATGTTGTTTATTAAATTAGTTTTATTGATTTTTAAATGATTAAACTAATATAAAGTGACTCATAAAGTCATAATATTAAATAAAAAATAAAAAAATAATATATAAGAAGATCCTCTCTATTGTGGATGCTCTAATTACCACTTTCACGCTTCCCCGAGTAATTGAACTAACTTGAACCAATCTACAGGGTACCGATTATGAGAACGCAATCATTTGGGATTTCAATCCTCTTATTTTTTTCTTTCACCCTATCATTTTTTGACACCACTCATTCTCTATGACCCACATTTATTTCCACTATATTCATCCTCGTCTTATATATTTTTGCCCACAATAGAGAGGATCCTCTTATCCATCCTCTACCCATTTATTTGCATTTTAACTTGTTACAAATGAAAAAAAATAAATGTCAATAATCCACATGGAAAGATATTAGTAGGTAGTTGGCACAAGGGCCAATGTTCTTTTTTTTTTTTTTTTTTGATGACGAGGGGGTTGAATCCCCCTCGGGCCCATGCATTCCCGCACCACCACATGGACCATGTAAGCCACCCCCTTCGGAGGCTGCAGTGGCCAAGTGATCATCGCCCCAGCTGGTAGTCGAACCCAGGACCTCTCAACTCCTGCATTTCTGCAAGCTTCAAAGTTTAACCTGGTTACCACTGGACTAACACAACTCCTGCATTTCTGCATTTCTGCAAGGGCCAATGTTCTACTTCCTCTAATTTTAGAGGAAGTAGAGAACATTCTCTTGCTAAGAGGATGTTATATACATGCTCCATAATAGAGAGGACCTCCTCTTAGAGGAAAGAGTGTGCTAAGAGGAGGCTACATCCTCTCTATTGTGGATGCTCTAATTACCACTTTCACGCTTCCCCGAGTAATTGAACTAACTTGAACCAATCTACAGGGTACCGATTATGAGAACGCAATCATTTGGGATTTCAATTCTCTTAATGGGCTTTATCGATACACTCCTAAGCCCTACGGCTCTAGCTCTCATGGGCTACAAGTACACATAATTTTAGTGGGCCTATCTATAACCAAAATCGGACCAAGGTCAGGTTTTTAAAATCCGGAAATTTGGAGAATTTGAGAGATCACTCTCTCCTACCCTTTTATGTATTTTTTTCTTACACCTTTACTATTGATTGTAGCTCAAAAAGGCCATTTTATTTTATACATGTTTTTATAACAATCGTTTCTATTTTATCATATATTAAACACATTTGCGTAATAAAATACACAGGAAAGAAATACCGCTTTTTATTTAATTAATTATCTTCCAATAAATATTATATACCTTATTTATAAAACATTGATCATGTATAACTAACCATCACCTATTTATAATTAACATTATATGTATTTTATTTGAAAACTTTGAATTTAAACCTAAAAAATTAAGGTTTTTAAAAGATTAAACTATTTCTATTTAAACTAAAAATATTAAATGTCATATATTCGTATCAATTATATTATTTCTTCAATTATAATGACAAAATATTCAAACTGACCGCGCGAAGCGCGTTATACTACCTAACTAGATTTCATGTCCGTGCGATGCACGGGACTACATTAATGTCATTTTCATAAATTTTCTATAACAATTAACTTATAAAGATAAACTTTTTAAGTATTAAGACTATAATAAATATAATTTTTAAGAAAATAATATTGATATATTGATTCAAATTCTATTTTAACCATATTTTACCAACTTTGTCAGGACTTATGTTATGTTTAATCTATATTATGTCCCAAAAATATTAACATGACCCTCTCATTCACATCATTTAATAGGGTTACA
>JAIUZE010066345.1:0-70833 GCA_022085475.1 Heliosperma pusillum
TTTCGGTCTTCATACTTATGAGACGAGTCGGGAAAAGTCAACGGAAGTCAAAGTTGACTGAAAAGTCGAGAAAAGTCGAAGATGACTTAAAAGTCAAGAAAAGTTTAGGACGACTTAAAAGTCACGAAAAAGTCAATGACGACTTTAAAAAGTCAAGGAAAAGTCAAAGACGACTTAAAAGTCAAGAAAAGTCAAAGATGACTAAAAACGGTCTTTTCATGGAATCCCTCAAAAATTCCAAATACGAACGCGGAATTTCAAAATAAGACTCAGAACAAAAATTCCTATTTTAAAAACTTAAGTTCTACTGAAAAGTGTTAGTAAATATTTTTACTAGAAAAATCGGGTATATTTCGGGTTGTTACACCCCAAGCTTCAAATGGCCACGATGCGACAGTAGGATGAAGCAACTCTGGCGGTTGATGGATAAAGTTTCCATGAGACTAACAGGCGTCACACTTCTTTGCGTACTCCATGTAATCTTGTACCACGATAGGCTAATAATAGCTCATTCTTTTTATTCGATCGCACAACTTTGGTCCCAACTAGTGAGCGTCGCATATACCAACATGAGCTTCTTCCATAGTGTGCAAACCTTCATCTTTGTCTTTACATCGCAACCAAAGTGCATTGAACGATCGACAATACAACGTCCGTTTGTAGTAGACGAAGCGAAGAGATCGGCATATCACCTCCGTTTTGTGTCTCGGATCAGTTGGCATCTTATTGTGCTCTAAGTAATCAATGATTGGTTGGCGCCAATCTTCTTTGTTGATTTCATGAACAAAAATTGCATTTACGTCTTCTGTCGAATCATCATCTTCTAGTTATGGGAGCACAACCCATTTTTTACAAATTGGAATTGAAGACAGAATACTTTCCCCCAGTGCCAAATTGGCTGCGAGATTTGGAAGAGCGTCAGCTATCTTGTTGGCACTCTTTGGTACATGATCCAAGAAGACGGAAACAAATTTTTGCAGCAAGCGCGATGCTAGTTTCTGATACGGCACAAGACTGTTTTTTTTTTTTTACTTCATATTCACTGAACAATTGATTGATTATCAACTTGGAATCACCATAAATGTCCAGATTATTGCATCCCATTTCAAGAGCCATTTGTGCGCCTATGATCAAAGCTTGATATTCGGCGGCATTGTTCGTACACAACTGTGGGAGTACAAATGAATAGTTCAAGAGATGTTTTTCCAGCGAGATAAACACAACTCTGGCTCCAGCTCCATTTTAACGAGTGGCTTCATCAAAATACATTTGCCAGGACGGAAGCACATCGGTGTAGAAGACCCTTTCTCCTGGGAGTTCATCGGAAAAGCTCCACTCTCCTGGAAATGGATGATCCGCTAAGAAATCCGCCAATACTTGTCCTTTTACAGCCTTTTGAGAAATAAAGACAATGTCGTACTATTTCAATATCACGACCCATTTGGAGACTCGTCCTGACAACACAAGCCTTGACAAAATGTACTTTATTGGATCAACTTTAGATATGACGTGGACGGTGTGAGCTTGAAAGTAATGCCGCAACGTTTGGATGGCGAAGATAAGAGCTAGGCATATTTTTTCGATGGGCGAATATTTGAATTCAGCTCCAACAAGGGTGTGACTTAGATAGTATAAAACCCTTTCTTTACCATCTTCATTTTCTTGGGCACATAAAGCTCCCATCGAGTGTTCTTGTGCAGCTATGTACAATATAATTTCCTTCCCTTGAATAGGCGCTCCTAAGACAGGAGGGCTTGACAAATATTTCTTGATTTTTTCGAACGCCTTTTTACAAGACTCGTCCCATTCAAAAGAAGCACCTTTCTTCAGCAAATGACTGAATAAATGACATCGTCCAGCCAAGTTAGAGATGACTCGGCGTATGTAAGCTAAACGATCTTGAAGGCTTTGAAGATCTTTGAGTTAAGGCATATCTTGTATCGCTTTGATTTTGGTTTGATCTATCTCAATTCCTCGGTGAGGTACGATGAAGCCCAAAAAATTACCGGAGCTAACACCAAAAGCGCACTTCAAATGATTCATCTTAAGCTTGCGATTCCGTAGTCGGTCAAAAATTGTTCGAAGATCTTTCACTTGGTCGATTATTCACTTGGATTTGACGACCAGATCATCGACATAACATTCGACGATATCATGCATCATATCATCGAATATTTTCTGCATGGCTCGTTGATACGTAGCTCCCGCATTCTTCAAGCCAAAATGCATTACTTTATAGCAAAATATGCCCTTAGGCGTGCGAAACGCAGTGGCCTCTTCATCTCTCGGAGCCTTTAGGATTTGATTATACCCATCGGTGAAATCCATGAATGACAATGCTTCATGTCCAGTAGTGGGATCAATCATGATCTCCGTGATAGGGAGTGGAAAATCATATTTTTGGACACGCGCGAAAGTCAACACAAATACGGATTTGCACGTTTTTCTTTCTCACAGGAACAAGTTTAGAAATCCACGTGGGATACTTGACCTCTCAGATGAAGCCTGCCTCGATCAATTTTTTTACCTCCGCTTCAATTTCAGGCAACATTTCTGACCAAAAATCACCTTCGAGGTTGCTTCTTTTTGGACAAACTCCCTTCTTGACGGCAATTCGGTGAAACGCGATCTTTGTACTTAGACCAGACATTTCTTTGTATCTCTATGCAAAAAAATCTTTAAACTCCACAAGAAAATTGGCGTACTCTAATTGATCTTGCTCCGTCAGAAGAGCACTCACATAGATGGGTCGCGACTCTTCGCTCGTGCCTAGGTTGATTTCTTTCAAGTCATCAACTGTTGCCTTGAATCTTTCCTCAAAAGTTTTAGGAGTTTCACCAACCTCTATCTCATCATCCGAATCTGCGTACTCTTACGCCGTCACATGATTAGACGAGACACGATAGTGATTGATTTTCTTTTGACTTGTCTTCTTTTGTGGGTTTGTGAAGACAATCGTACGCTCCTTTACTTTCAGTGACTTATCCATAGTTACTTCTATTTTGCGATGGCGTCTCATTTGTGAAGGAATGACACTATGAATATCTTTGCTAAGGTTGATTGTAACTTCCGTCTCCGAGGACTTTTTATTCTTTCTTCGGCGCTTCTTCCGCTCCTTCGAGCTATCGATGCGATGAAAGACTGGTTTCTTGACATCTTTTCCTCCAATGCGAGTGAACACTGACATACTCGGCCTTTTGTATCGAGGATTTGATGTTAATTGTACTTGGACAGTCTCTTCCCTTACCCCTAGTCGGTTGAACACGGAAGAACGAGGCGTAAAAGTCAGTTGACCCTATCTAACGAAAACGGACCTTTGGGGTAACAGATCGGTGTTTCCGCCTTCCCTTTCAGTGAGATTTGCCACTATATATTGTGGCGAAGCTTGTCTTGCCTTACACCATGAAAAATTTCTAACTGGCTCGGGAGGCGAAAAGCCAATACCAACGTTTCCAATTTAAATTTTGTCCCTTTTTTATGCAACTTGTTTTGCGTTTGATTCAGACCATACGGGTGGCTTCGATCACTTGCCTTAATGGCATTGGATTTTCAAAATCATACCAGGACTTCGACATGAGCTTGTAAGAATTATTATCGAATTGTCTTCTTTTTGAATTTTCGACAGTTGTTAGATCCTCTTTCATTGAGGATGCCATGAATCCGGGTAGAGGTTTTTGACTTATTACAAAGCGAGCTGTTCTCGCAATTGGAACGACGACATTTATTTCTACGTTTGCACATCGCGTTCATTGGTTTTTCTAGCTGATTTGGATGCCTCATTTCGAGGTGCACACTCTGCGAAAGGAGCATCTCTATCTTTACGCTTTGATTTTGGCACATAACGAAGAATTGGCGTTGTTTTCTCCATGATTGGAGTATCTTTCTTTGTAGACGAATTCACATTTGTTTGATTGATTCTTATGAAGGTGCTTTCATGATGTTCAATCGCCATCTACTCCTTTGCGACTTGATTCTTAACATCATTCATCTCTTTCAAAACTTTGGTTCATGTTGAAAGAAGATGATGGTAGCATATCGTTTGGCATGTCATTCTTTTCATTGAACGAGCGTCGGCAACGTAAGACTCCACTGTAGAGAAGGGCTTTACGTCAGCATTTATCTTCTGCTCACCGTCTCTATAGTATTTCAGACATTGATGCAGAGTTGACGCTACAACGCCATTTTTGTGAAGCCAGGGTCAACCAAGCAACAACTTATATGACTTTTTGGCATCAATTACGTGAAGAAGTATGGTGGATGACATATCTCCCATTACGAGTTCAACAGAGATCATGTCAATTGCTCTTTGTCCACCGAGATTGAAACCTTAGATCATTAAACGACGTTTTGCGAGTTCGTTCACAGAAATCCCAATTTCTTCCATTGTGCGGCAGAAATGCCTGATTTTCGGGGTCTCGTAGGCACAGACGCAGAACGGAATCTCGCTGCGGCAGAGCGAATGAGGGTAGATCTGGTCCTACTGCTTGTGAAAACATCGATGCTTTATTCATCAAAGGGTGTATCAAGGCGAGTTGAACTTTCGTCATTAGATTTGTATGTCATCCTCTTCGACATAGTGTAGATCTTGTTGGAGGCCATTGGAAAGAATGCAGTGAAACTTGATTATGCAGAAAAAGAGATGAGTAGTCGAGACGTCCCACCGAGCGTGCCAAATTTGTAACAACAAATTCGTGTAGAGCTTAAAATAAGTAGAGAAATACACAAAAGAATGCAACAAGATATATTTTATTAATTTGAATACATTCGGGTACAATCTACTAGTTATTCTACTGATTCAATTTTCGCAATTTGTAAAAATAGATGAATTAAAGGAGAGTCTTGATTTGAAGACATCATTCTCCTTTGCTTGATTTGTTTTCTCCTCTTCAAATGAGTTGCAATGGATGCTTGATGTCGGATCGAAGAGTAGTCTTTCTCTAGATATTTCTCTTGGAAGAGGCTTTCTAGAGAGGTTTCTATTTTAGAGACTTTTGTTTCTCTAGTGTACGTTTTTGTGTTTGTATGGTGATTAGTCTCAAAATGAATATTAATGGTGGTATTTATAAGAAATGAGATGCTTAGCTTTACCACTCAATGGACTTGCTAGTCTTTTCGGCCCATGTGAGTATGTTTGACCCATCTAGGTGAGATTGACCCGTACAGTGAATTTGACCCATTTGTCGGGTTTTGTCACTTAAAGAAGCGGGCCGGATTAAAATAACTAAAATGGATTAATTTGATTTAATTTCGTCCAGATCAATTATATTAGTTTACATTTCCTTTGACGGGCCAACATTTTGACTTTTGACTTCCGACGTGGCCCTTATACAATTTTTTTGTGCCAACAGCACGTATTTTGAAGTCTTTACAATTCCGACCTATGAGAATGTTTTTTCATTTTATGTGTACATTTGCCTTTCCCTTCAGCTTTGCCTGAATCCCGATACTTTTGACATACATAGAATGATCACCAATGGTTATATATCATGTGCTAACACAACTGCTGGGTGTTCCCAATCATTTCCTTGTGTCGGTTTTATCTTGATATCTTGATAATGCCATCAATCATTTCCGCGTGTCAGTTTTATCTCATGATCTGGAATATAATTGTAAAATAGTTGTTTGCGTTTCTGTATTTAACGAGATGATATATTTTTTTCCTTTATATGATAATGATATTGAATCATGTGGCTGTTTCGCACTTTTTAACAATGACCACTTTGCCAGTACCACAACCAGAACAAAAACATAGATCCTTGATCCCGAGATTACCAACAAACAACAAGAATATTACCTCAGTGACTCAAGGGTTCCCGCAAATTGCGGCGTGGCTGGGTGGGGGTGGGGGTCGGGGTTGCTTCAAAAACAAAGTTGGCTCATATAGGTAAATGGACCTTCCTGCATTGTTTTACTTTGTTATGGATTTTGAACTTGAAGGATTTACTTATCACAAATCTACTTGAATGGTTGGTTTATCTATGGATATGCAAGCTCACCGGGTAAGAGATCATTCAATGGAAGGTTTCCAGAAGACAAGAATTGATGGTGTTGAGGGAGAGGTAGTTGGCATATTCGGGTTTTTTGATGGTATATATTTTTCCTTGCATTTGTCTTCCTTGCATCCCAGTTGGTACTCTATACATGCTTATCTTTATCTGACAATGTGGTTTATATGCTTCCTGTCCTCCATACTTGATTTGATGGTTGATATAGTTGCACACTATGTTTTGGTGATTGACATTTTTCTTATGTTTGAATGACTATGATTTTGGTTATTGCCTCGATAGTAATTGTACTCTGCTTCAGCATATATCAAGAGTACAAAAGTCATTTACTGGTAGTTCCAACCATTTTGCACTTAGTTGTCAAAGTGGAATGCAATTGATCCTCATCCAGCTGTGTTTTCGGCAGACATTATGTGGGAATCAAGCAACTATAAACTTTTTTTATTCCAACCTTCTCATCTCACAGAAACATAAAATACGTTATTTTGGATTTGTTTTCCTTGCCGTCTATGTAATCAACAAATATTATTTATGCATCTGTGTGAAGAGAAGGTTGGAGAGAAAGTTGAAAAGACATGGTCATTAGCATTACTCTTTGGGAATCAGCACGAAGTGTTGTAGTAGGTGTTGAACCTCAAACTAGAGTATTAAGTCAATGCTGAAAATCAAAAAGTGAATGTTATGGTCACAATTCAATGAGTCTTTCCAAAATGTTGAACCAAATGCCCCATCAATGCCATATGATTCACAAAACAATCTAATAACCTAACCACCATTTCTCAAGTGTTAGGATACATAGCAGACTGATAAAATTGAAGATAAAGATATATAATGGTGAAGCCGTGATACCTTCACTGTGTTTTTTATTTTTAATTGATATATATGCAAGGATACACATTGAGTACATATACACACGCAACTACTATATTCCCAAATGCTTCTAGTCTAAAAAGGAAACTAAATCATAATATATAGATGTATATCTATACAAGGAATAATATAAAAATAATATATTCTAATACGCCCCTCTCAAGTTGTAGCATGAATATCGGAAATGCCCAACTTGCGCAATAGAAACTGAAATTGCTTGCATCCCAATGCCTTCGTGAATATATCAGCAAGTTGCAAATGAGAAGGGAGGAAACGTGGCATCAACTCACCTGACAAAAAGCGCTCACGAACAAAATGACAGTCAATTTCAATGTGTTTTGTTCGTTCATGATATAACGGATTTGAAGCAATATATAGAGCGGCACGATTGTCACAGAACAAGCTTGTGGGAGAATGTTGAGGCACGTCTAGGTCCTTTCATAAGGCTCGTAACCAAATTATTTCACAATTGTCATGGCCATAGCTCTATATTCCGCTTCTGCAGAGGTTTTAGAAACAATATTTTGTTTCTTTGTCTTCCGAGAGATCGGGGAACACCAAATTGGATAAACCAACCGGTTGTAGACCAACGAGTCATTGGACAACATTTCCAATCGAAATTGCAATTAGCTCGCATGACCAGGTCGGAATCTGAAGCTAAAAAAATACCTTGGCCAGGAGACGTCCTGAGGTAACGCAAGAGTCTAATTGTTGCATCCCAATGGTCCACGCGTGGTTCCTATACAAACTGGCTAAGAACATTCACGGAATACGTAATATCAGGTCGTGTAATGGTCAAATAATTTAGTCTTCCAACAAAGCGTTTGTATCTTTCAGGATCTTTTAGTGGTTCCCCATTAATGCTTCCTAGCTCACTATGTTGTTCCATTGGAAAATTAATAGATTTAGCTCCAAACATTCTGGTCTCTTCTAACATATCTAAATTGTACTTTTATTGGCATAGAAACAGTCTAGCTGAGGCACGAGCAACCTCAATACCAAGAAAATATTTGAGACACCCAACATCTTTGATATGAAAACAAGAATCCAGATACCTTTAAAAGGCAACACATGGAGCAAAATTATTACCAGCAAGTACAATGTCGTCAACATATACTAGTAGGCTCAAGAAAACTTTACCTGACCTGTAAGTAAATAATGTATGCTTGACCGGTGATTGAGTGAAACCATATTGATAGAGGGAGCTGGTCAGCTTGGCAAACCAATTAAGAGAGGCTTGTTTTCAACTGTATAACGATTTTTGCAACGTACATGCTGCATTAGGAACACTTGGACGGAATCTAGGAGGCAATGACATGTAGATTTCCTAGTTTAGACCCCCATGTAGGAAGGCATTATTAACGTCCATTTGATGTAACTCCCAACCTCGAGCGACGGCTACCGATAAGAATAGACGACAGTGACCAACTTTGTAACCGGAGAAAAACGTTTATGTGTAGTCCTCTCATTCAAATTGGGTAAACTCTTTAGCGACAAGGTGGGCTTTATAACGTTCAATACACCCATATGCATGATACTTAATACGATAAGCCCATTTGCACCGAACTCGTTTCTTACTCAATGGCAAGCTAACAATCTTCCAAGTTTTATTTTCTTCTAGTGCTTGGATTTCTTTGGACATTGCTTTAGACCAGTTAGGGTCACGAAAAACATCGTTGTAGCTTTTTGGTTCATTTGTAGAAACGATAGCATTTAAGAATGCCCTATGAGACACACTTACTCTATCATACAAAACTTGATGAGCAATGGGATAAGGCTTCCCTGGAGCTACACCATCCTTGGTAGCAACATTACACACATAATCTTTAAGGTACCCCTGAGGTCTGCGGATGTGAGTTGGTTGATCAACATTTGTGGTTCCCGAAACCAAATCATGATTATCATTTCTCGAAGTCAAGCCAACATTAAACTCGCTAGAATCGGTGGGTTGTTTATCATTCACTGGCATCGTATCACCTGGATTTTGGTCAGAACTAACATTTTCGTCATGGGAAGAGTTGAACGTTGGATTAGGCATATGAATTGTCTCATTTGAACCTAATCTTTCAACACTACCTGGGTTGTTTCTTGATTCCTTTTCACTTGAGATCATGTCATAATCAACAAATATGTGGTTTTCATTATCAAGAGGCCCAAATGGCTGATTAAGAACATCAAGTGAAACTTGGGCATCTTCTTTATTCATGAAGGGAAAAATATGTTCATAAAAACGAACATCTCTTGAAATAAATATTCGGGGGCTAGCTATTTTCTTACTATTGTGGATGACTATAGCCGACTGATACGTAGCAGACTGATAAAATTGAAGATAAAGATATGTTGGAGTAGGTGTCCTCCACAATAGTGCGCCACATAATAAATCTCATTAAGGAATATAATTGGGATATTTATTGACTATATATATATATGATTAGTCAGTTGATTAACGTAAATCAATAACGGTTGGCTGACTAGAGTTTGACGTTATTGTCGTATGACGGCGGTGATCAACTGATTCCTTTCGGTCACACCTATAGGATGAAATCCAAATAGTAACTAATTATTTGTATATGATACAGTTGATTAGTCCATTACATATAATTGATATGTACGAGAGTTTATTGTTAGAAATTGAGTTAAGAACTCAAACTTGATTAAGTTTATTTTGCAATTATGCGATAATTGACTAATAAATTTATATCTTATTTTAATATGATTAAATAAGATCTAACTTTGTAATCAATCGTTAAATTACTAAATTAGTTGAGGTTTTGAGATAGAGGTAATTAGTTAATTATATTTACAAGGAGTTTTAAAATAAATTAACTAAGCATTGTGGGACCCATTATATATTGATATAATGGTAAAATATTACTTAAACTGTTAAATACATATTATTTATTTATTTGTGTCATATAATTATTATATGATCAAATTAACACTTAATTATACAAGATAATTAAGCATATGATTAATAAGTATTTGTGGGACAAATATCAAAAATCAAAATAGACCAAACAAGGCCTCATGTGGCCGGTCAAGTAGTACTAGTGTAGGTGATGATGGTTGCTTTTGTTCATGCTCACAAGTCACATGAGATTATTACATGAATAGTAACCTAAAATCATTTCACTCAACACTACACTCTACCACTTTGCATGTGAATTAAAATAAGCAAAATAAGTCCCTTGTGAGGGCTACATGGACCGGCCATATTGCCTATAAAAGAGCAATATCGTGGTTCATTTTTGTTGTTCATTCTTGCTCATTTTCTCATATATCTCTCTAAAACACATCTTCTCACTAAAACTCTCATAATACTAATATTTACTAAGTATTACTAGTGTAGTAATATATACTAATATTGGTAGTATTATATCTATCTTATTATCTAGTTAATAATAAGAATAGATTATTTGGTATCATCTTGGTGCAACTTGAAGGAGGTCTTCTAATTTGGAGATTGTTCTTGTTCATCCTTATTTATAGCTCAAGAACAACAAGAAGGAGTTCTTGTTGAGCCCATTTAATTTCCATTTCAATGTGCGGAAATTTTTTCTTTTATATTAATGTCTTTATATTTGAATGCATGTTACATAGATCATTAAATACTAAATTAACAAGTAATTTAGTAACTTATTAGAGGAGTCTAATTAATTTCTATGGACTTTCATGTGGTATCTGAGCTAGCTTGTAGCATGCATGTTCATTTTGGACAAATTTTATTAAAGTTATAAGATAACTAATAAATCAAAAATTTGAGTTAAAATATGATTCTGGTAAAAACTTTTGGTGCATGTATACCTAATGACTTCAAAATGTTTCTGGTCAAATTTCGTGATTTAAGGGATTAGTTTGCTATTTATTTTTATTTTTGGCTTTTAAACCGAGTTAATATGCATATTTGATGTTAAAAGTTAACTAAAAATAGTTGCATGTTGATTCTGGCCATGAACTTTTAATATGATATCACATGCATGTTTTACATATTTTATGTAAAATTTCGTGACTTTTAATTAAGTATTTCATGTTTATTGATTTTTATACGATAAAAGTCGATAATATGAGATTATATTGTTCATAAAATCGAAACGTCCTTTTCTGGTCATGAAAATTTTGGTACATTTTACATTCTTATGTTGATCATCTTGGTGAAATTTCATAATTTGTTTCACTGTTTTACTATATTTAATGATTTGTATTTGATAAAACCATTAAATACAAAGTTATTTTATCATAAAATTAATTTAAATTTTTGAGAAAATGTTTATTATTTTTGGAGTTCCTGGAAATTTTCCAGAATGTACAAATTTTTGGTTTCAAATTTTTATGATGGTTATATTTTATTTTGGGTTTATTTCATAATTGTTATGATTAAACCGTTATATTTAGCAAATGAAATCAAATCGATCTAATTAATGACCAAAAAATTTATTAGGGACTAATTTTTAGTTCTAAAATAGTTTAGTTAATTAGTTTGAGTTTAAATGAGATTTAAATGTTGATATTGATTTTTAATGGTTAAAAATAAATAAATCCCGTAAAATCGAGCTACAATGAGCATGAATGTGTTTAGGGCGATTTTGGCATGAATTTTGCAGCAATTTATTTTATTTTTGTTTGAATGAATGAATGTAATTTATTTAATAATTTATGCAAATTTTGTACCTAGTATGGCTTAGTTATTTTTAATCGTTATTACCCGTAATGTAAGGGAATAACGGTTTGGTTTTAATTTTTATTGCGATCTCGTATCGCCGGTTTGTAATAATTAAAAATTTCATTTTATAGAATAAATGTATAATAGGAATTTGTATATTTGTAATTATTTTTATGAAGACCGGTGACTCCCTCAAGACGGTGTCATTTTTGGAAGGCGTTCCAAGTGAAGAGGCAAGGGACCAAGGAGTTGGTTTCCGAATTCGTAATTATCTAGTTAATTTGATTAGCTAGGTGGCCATACTAGGATTTTTTCATTGCTTGGTTGCTTGCTTTATTTCCGCTCACGCCAAAATCGTCACACATGCATTTTAATTTTCCGTTATTGTCAATTCAACGTTATTCACAATTCACCGACTTAGTTCACTTATAGGGAATTAATAACTAAATTGACAAGATCTCTCACATGTTTAAAAAATTGAGATGAGCCTTACCAATTAATAACACCTATGAATCCCGTGTTCATTAGGGCTACCACGCTCGTGGGTCCCTTTTTACCTCGGGTAAGTAGGGTGATACGATCACAAGCTAAAATTGGATTGGACTCAACGAGATAAGCGTTATCTTGGGACTAGGAGATAGATTTAGTTGAAATCCGTCAACCAAGAGTTCTAAGGGTAGAATTAGCCAAGTAATGACTTACCATTTTTAGATAAAGGTAGCATACTATGACTATTTTTATTTAAAGATGGGTCTTGGAATCATTTATATAATTTACTGAGAGGTCATTATATAAATGCTAAACTTGTTAAAATGTTTTTCAAGTAAATTAACAATGAATGTTTATATATTTCTTTTTGTTGTAGTAACCATATTCGCACAATGTCAACTTCATCAAACAACGCAACCTTGGGTAAGGACTCATGGTTGAGATCTGCCATGTACAAGTGTGTCCTAAAAGATGACGGTAGTAACTTCGTTGAATGAGAATCAACGATCAAGAGCGCCGCGATATCCGATAACGTGCTTCGCTACTTGGTTCGGGCCGAGATCATCCACGGTGGTTCGGGCCGAATATGACCTTTATTTGAAGGTTGCTAATGACGTCAAGAATGTTTTGATTTGGTCAATCTCACCCAAACTCAAACTCTAATTGATATCTCGAATGGCATATGCGATATTCACGAGGATAACGTCGATGTTTTCGCAAGCCCCTCAAATTCTCCAATATGAGGCGGCTACGAAATTATTTGACACTAAGCTTCAAAGGGGCTAAAAAGTTGGCCCACACGTGCTCAAAATGGTTGAGCACGCCGACACCTTAGAGCGTCTAGGGTACAAAATTCCAAAGCAATTAGTGGTGGGTAAAATCCTTCATTCACTCACACCAAAGTTCACCAAATTTAGGGTAAACTATAACATGAATGGCATGGAAAGGAGTTTCCATGAACTCCATGCACTCCTCACCCAAGCGGAGAGGGACATGGAGGCTAGTGGGAGTGAACCCAAGGACGTTCTTTCAATGAAATTGAAGAACATGAGCCTTGGGGTGAAAAAGGACAAAGGAAAGGGTAAGACTCTTTTCAAGAAAATCGGCAAGGGAAAGGGCAAGGTCTTTTATAAGCCCAAGCCCAAAGTCAATAAACACGCGTAGGCGGATTGCTATTATTGTAATGGCAAAGGGCATTGGAAACGCAATTGCCCCAAATACTTGAAAGACAAGAAGGACGGTTGTGTGACAAGGTTAGGTAAAAAATTTTCATCACTCTATATGATAGATATTAACTTTGCTAGTACATCTTCTTGGGTATTTGATACCGGTTGTGGTTCTCACCTTTGTAATCATGTACAGGGGCTGAAGGACGCGTAAGCACTAGCCAAGGGTGACGTGGACCTGCGCATGGGAAATGGAGCTAAGGTAGCCGCAGTTTCCGTGGGCACCTACGTTCTTCTTTTTCCTAATGGTTTAGAGTTGTATTTAAATAATTGCTATTATGTACCAACTCTTACCAAGAGCATTATCTCCATTTCTGTGTTAGACATGGAAGGTTTTTCATTTTGTATTAAGAACAATCGTTGTACTTTTTCATTTAATGAAATGGTTTATGGCGAGGCCATTTCTATTGGAAGTATTTATGTTCTAGATATTGCAAAAGAGGTCTATTATGTAGAAAACAAGAAGCTCAAAGCAGGCAAACCTAATCAATCATACCTTTGGCATTGTCGTTTAGGGCACAGAAACGAACGACGCATAAAGAGACTTGTTTCATCTAAAGTACTCAACCCATTCCATTACGAATCTTATGGTGTATGCGAATCTTGTCTTCTAGGCAAGATGACTCGTGCTCCTTTTACGGGAAAAGGGACACGAGCAAGTGAAGTATTAGGGCTTATACATACGGATGTATGCGATCCAATGACTATCCAAGCTGGAGGTGGTTATCACTACTTCATTACTTTTACCGACGACTTGAGTAGATATGGATATGTCTACTTGATGAGGCATAAAAGTGATGCTTTTGAAAAATTCAAAGAATTTCAAAATGAAGTAGAAAACCAATTGAATAAAAAAGTTTAAAGCCCTACGATCCGATCGTGGTGGTGAATACTTGAACAATGAATTTGATTCACACCTAAAATATTGTGGTATAGTATCACAATGGACTCCTCCTGGGACACCTAAATTAAATGGTGTGTCCGAAAGGAGAAATCGAACTTTATTAGTTATGGTTCGATCTATGATGAGTCTGACAGAGCTTCCTGATTATTTTTGGGGTTTTGCTATCTCATCTGCAATATTTTCACTAAATCGAAGCCCGAATAAAGCGGCAAACATGACTCCATATGAGATATGGACAGGGAAAGTCCCTTATTTGTCGTTTATGAGAATTTGGGGATGCGAGGTGTTTGTTAAGAGTGAGTCTGACGATAAACTCGCACCCAAATCTGACAAATGTCTGTTTGTAGGATATTCAAAGGAAACACGTGCTTATTACTTCTACAATAAACACGGGGACAAAGTGTTTGTGTCTCGTGATGCAGTCTTTTTAGAAAATGATTTTATTTCTAAAAGACAGAGTGGGAGAAAATTTGAACTTGATGAAGTCCAAGAGCCACAAACCGAAAAGGACGACGACGAAAACGTTTCCTCTTCGTCTGACACAGCTATTATTCCTTCGGAACCTAGGAGGTCAAGTAGAATTAGTCATCAACCTGATAGATACCTTGGTATTATAGAGGAAGGTGATGACTAGAATGTGTTACTTTTTGAAAGTAACGAACCTACTACCTACAAAGCAGCCATTTCTAATCCCGACTCAAAGTTATGGCTAGGAGCCATGCAATTCGAAATGGATTCTATGTACGACAATCAAGTATGGGACTTGGTTGATTTACCTAAGGAGGTAAGACCTCTTCAGTGTAAGTGGATCTATAAGATCAAAAGTGGCATAGATAAACATAATGATGTTTATAAAGCTAAATTGGTGGCAAACGTTTTCACCCAAGTTCATGGTCTTCACTATGACGAAACCTTCGCCCCAGTCGCCATGATTCTATCCATAAGGATTATCTTAGCGGTTGCGGCATTTCATAATTATGAGATTTGGCAAATGGATGTCAAAACCGCCTTCTTGAATGGGATTCTAGAAGAGGAAGTGTACATGACACAACCTGAAGGTTTTATGGATCCATCAAACCCTAAGAAGGTATGCAAACTTAAGAGATCCATCTATGGTCTTAAACAAGCATTCAGGAGTTAGAATCATCGTTTCGATCATGTAATTAAACAAAATGGTTTCACTCGAAGTGTTGAGGAACCATGTTTATACATGAAGTTTAGTGGGAGTAAAGTAACTTTTCTAGTCTTGTATGTAGATGACATACTACTCATTGGAAATGATATTCCAATGCTCACTTTTGTGAAGGAGTGGCTAGGGATTCATTTCCAAATGAAAGACTTAGGAGAGGCCCAGCGCATCTTAGGTATCCGGATCAATAGGGATAGATCTAAAAGGATACTAGCATTAAGTCAAGAAACTTATATTGATAAAATTCTTGATCGGTTCAACATGAAAGACTCTAAGAGAGGCTTTCTTCCTGTGGGAAGTGGGATCACTTTGAGCAAGTCAGAGTGCCCTACCAAACCCGAGGGGATTGAACGCATGAAATTGATGCCTTACGCATCTGCTGTTGGATCAATCATGTATGCTATGATGTGCACTTGTCCAGATGTTGCATATGCTTTGAGCATGACAAGTCGTTACCAATCAAATCCAGGTGAGGGTCACTGGATAGCCGTAAAGAACATCCTTAAGTACTTCAGAAGGACCAAGGATTCGTTATTAGTGTTTGGAGGCGAGACTGAGTTACGTGTAAAAGGTTACACAAATGCCAGTTTCCAGATAGATAGGGATGATATGAAATCCCAATCCGGCTATGTTTATATGATGAATGGAGGAGCTGTTTACTGGAAGAGTTTCAAGCAAAGCGTTACAGCGGATTCTATAACAGAAGCTGAGTACCTTGCAGCGTCTGAAGTTGCAATTGAAGCTGTGTGGATTCGGCAATTTTTGGAAGGACTAACAGTAGTCCCTACTGCCAAAGATCCTATCACGATTTATTGTGATAACAGTGGGGCTATTTTTCAAGCAAAAGAGCCCAAGTCTAGTAACAAGTCTAGACATGTACTTAGGAAATATCATGTAATTAGAGATTACGTGGACAGAAAGGATATTGACATTTGTAAGGTTGGGACAGATGACAACATTGCTGATCCTTTAACCAAGCCTTTATCAAAGGCTAAGCATGATGGTCATGTCGTCACAATAGGATTGAGACGTGTACCAGAATTCCTTTAGATTATGTAATATGTAATAATTGAATGTTGTATTAATTATTTCATATATGATAATTGCATTCATTGTTCGAGTTTTATTATAAACTCTTTTATTTAGTTTGACTAAATTTAATACTTTGTTTATCCGAATAGATTGTAAGACAATGTTGGACCCTATTCTAGTGAATAGGACAAACTTAGTATTTTGTCCCTAATCACTCAATGAGGTGACGTCTCGAAGTGACTAGATTGTAAGTCGATCGATGGTTGGTTCAGCACCATGGGGTCATGGAGATGACTGGTCGTTTACATAGACAGACTGTATGACACTCTGTCGGACAGTGACCTTTGTAGAGACCCTTAAATCAATTATTTGATGCCTGGTCGTGGCAGGGTCTTCTATATTATTCCTATGAGTCGATTCTTTTGACTGGCGACCGTCTATCTGAGTCAGTGCAGTTTCCGATTGGTTTTGGTTGATGTTCTAGGTCGTTGCGTAAAAGGAGGCCGATGGACATCTTCTAGATCATGGTGATCTGCATCATACAGAGTAGATGAATCAACAGGAATTGTCCACCCACGTTGGTTACAAACATCTTTAGGCCACTCGAGGAGTAGTTACTGTAAATGCGTGGCCACGCTCGGAAAGAGATCTATGGTAGATTTTCCGGTCAGACAGTTACTCTCCCTATCGAGAAAACCACTCTAGATATTATCAATCACAAGTGCGACCTGAAAGACACATTGCGTTGAGTGGGAGATGTGATAAAGAGACAAGAGAATTGGTGACGCACACTTGTGTTAGACAAGCGGGAGATTGTTGGAGTAGGTGTCCTCCACAATAGTGCGCCACATAATAAATCTCATTAAGGAATATAATTGGGATATTTATTGACTAATATATATAGTTAGTCAGTTGATTAACGTAAATCAATAACGGTTGCCTGACTAGAGTTTGACGTTATTGTCGTATGACGGCGGTGATCAACTGATCCCTTTCGGTCACACCTATAGGATGAAATCCAAATAGTAACTAATTATTTGTATATGATACAGTTGATTAGTCCATTACATATATATGATATGTACGAGAGTTTATTGTTAGAAATTGAGTTAAGAACTCAAATTCGATTAAGTTTATTTTTCAATTAAGCGATAATTGACTAATAAATTTATATCTTATTTTAATATGATTAAATAAGATCTAACTTAGTAATTAATCGTTAAATTACTAAATTAGTTGAGGTTTTGAGATAGAGGTAATTAGTTAATTATATGTACAAGAAGTTGTAAAATAAATCAAATAAGCATTGTGGGACACATTAGATATTGATATAATGGTAAAATATTACTTAAAATATTAAGTACATATTATTTATTTATTTGTGTCATATAATTGTTATATGATCAAATTAACACTTAATTATACAAGATAATTAAGCATATGATTAATAAGTATTTGTGGGACAAATATCAAAAATCAAAATAGACCAAATAAGGCCTCATGTGGCCGGTCAAGTAGTAGTAGTGTAGGTGATGATGGTTGCTTTTGTTCATGCTCACAAGTCACATGAGATTATGACATGAATAGTAACCTAAAATTATTTCACTCAACACTACACTATACCACTTTGCATGTGAATTAAAATATGCAAAATAAGTCCCTTGTGAGGGCTACATGGACCGGCCATATTGCCTATAAAAGGGCAAAATGGTCGTTCATTTTTGTTGTTCATTCTTGCTCATTTTCTCATATATCTCTCTAAAACTCATCTTCTCACTAAAACTCTCATAATACTAATATTTACTAAGTATTACAAGTGTAGTAATATATACTAATATTGGTAGTATTATATCTATCTTATTATCTAGTTAATAATAAGTATAGATTATTTGGTATCATCTTGGTGCAACTTGAAGGAGGTCTTCTAATTTGGAGATTGTTCTTGTTCATCCTTATTTATAGCTCAAGAACAACAAGAAGTAGTTCTTGTGTGTGTCCATTTAATTTCCATTTCAATGTGAGGAAATTTCTTCTTTTATATTAATGTCTTTATATTTGCATGCATGTTACATAGATCATTAAATACTAAATTAACAAGTAATTTAGTAACTTATTAGAGGAGTCTAATTAAGGTCTATGGACTTTCAAGATATATAATGGTGAAGCCGTGAAACCTTCACTGTGTTTTATATTTTCAATTGATATATATCTAAGGATACACATTGAGTACATATATAAACCCAACTACTATATTCCCAAATATTTTTAGTATAAAAAGGAAACTAAATCATAATATATAGATATATATCTATACAAGGAATAATATAAAAATAATATATTCTAATACCCTCCCCTACCATACACTAGATGAGAGGTGTGATAATTTTATGTGGATGAAAGTATCGTGGTTGGCAATCAACTAATCAAGTACCAGCTGTGTGAATTAAGTATCGTTTGCAACGGCCAAACAAGGTTATTTGTAAAAGGCTCTACAAATCATAAAATACGGTGCGAGAAAATATTTACATATCCGTCATTACTTGACTGTATCAAGTGATATATAATACCATTTTTCCATTGAACATTTCATGTTACTTGACTCCAAGGTTTTTTGATCTAAGGCAATGTTGTTGCTGTTACAGTTTTTGCATTATGAAATAATGGAAGTCTATCCATGACATGAAGTGGAAACTTTTTTTTTTTTCAATGTGACGGTCTGATTGTTCACAGATAAGTTAAGTTTGCAACTCTGCCACTCTTAAGTTCCGAGAGGTTGCACTTTAAAAGTTTTTTATTTAACTTAGTTATTGATTTAGTTGACACCACCCTAATCATTTCATATTCACTCACGTTTCATCTTCAACCTGTTTGCATGTCATGCCATATATCTTTTTTGGTTTCAGGACATGGTGGTGCTCGAGCTGTTGAGTATGTAAATCACAATCTCTTCAGCAATCTAGTTAAACACCCAAAGTTCATATCTGATACCAAATCAGCCATAGGTTTTTAATATTTTGTGTATTTGTGTTGATATTGTAGAAAATGTTTTTGTTGTTCTGCTTTTTGTCATCTTGCATTATCCTCTGTTTTTTCTTGCAACTGAAACCTACAGTCATAGTGACTCATAATTTCTTAAGTCCGAATAAAAACTAAACATAGATGTTGGGTCAACTGCGTCCACCGCAATCCTTGTTGGTGATCGTTTTTTGGTTGCAAACGTAGGTGATTCCAGGGCTGTCATATGTCGAGGTGCTGAAGAGAAGAACTGTAAGAATGTTAAGACATCCCTTAGCAAGGCTAGTTTTCTAGTTGTGAATGTCAGCAGACATTTCTTATATGGTGTTAGTTGAGTAGATGAATTTGAGGCTTTGTTATAACTTGTGTGTGTGTCTCATCTCTGTGTTCTGTTTCTTAAAGAAATTGATGTATCTCGAGATCACAAGCCTGATCTGTTAGAATATTTATTAATATTCGAGTGGCCTAAGTGTTTCGGGTTTTAATAGAAGTTAAGTTCATATTAAATATTACGACTTTAATATAAAAGGTGACACCATGATGGATCGGTTTCAATTAATGTAACTAAAGTCCGGGATTATTATTCCCTCTTACCTTACTCTAATATAAGTCGTTTTTCACGAAAAGGTACGATTGGGTTTGATTATGTGAAAAGGTTTGTACCCATCATATATTAATATAAGAGGGATACTGGAAGTTTAGACAACATATCAAATACCATTTTCTTGAAAGAAACAGAGTACATACAAAGAAAAGAAAAGTGAAAGGCAGTTTCTTTCTCCATCACCAAAGGAACATAAAGGAAAAGGTTAAGGAAGATAATCAATCTTATATACTTCTTATTATTGTATTGAGTGCGTCTGTAAGTCATGGAGCAAGTTTAGTCCTTTATATCGTCTTATTAGTTTTATTAGGGTTAAATTAATTCAAGTTTATATTGATTCTTGTGACTGATTTCATTATAAAAATCATAAAGTATATTCTTACATTTGGTATCAGAGCCATTATAAATTTGATTAATTTACCCATGATGGGATATCCAAAATTATGTTTCTACATTGAGCTTGTTCGGGACTGGTGGCGTGAAAATTAAATTGCAATACTGCTTATATAAATACTTATACTTTATCATATTTCGTTTGTAGTCATTGAATATGCGTTTTCCTCTACGCCTCTTTGCCTTAATTCTTGAGTATTATTGTTGGCCATCTTACAAGGCAGTAAGTTGCACTAAATATTAGTCATGATGAAGTGTGTCAGGGACTTCAGTATGCAGTTAGTTTTTTTGTTACTGATTTTCGTGTGACAATGTATTAATTGTCTAACCTTCTCTTTCTTATTTATTAAAAGTATTAGTAAATCACACTGACCATATGAACTATTGGGCATTGGTCATGTGTGGATTTTGTTTGGGTATCATAATGAGGCAGAGTCTCGTTTCCTAATTCCCAAAGTTAGAGCATTGTATACTGTTGTTCATCACTATGATTATTGATGGTGTCATGTTCTTGTGCCTATAAATGAAAGTTAGGCTGCCTTAATAATTGCTTATTGTATGTCTTCTAATGACGTATCTCATTATTGATTGCATATTGACATTGTAATCCCTTCTGCTGCATATTGTCTATAAATCACTTTGTTGTTTAAACTTTTACAAGGTTAAAAATAAAACATTAATTATGGAGTGTTTGTTCTCTATGTTTCTATTGTATGTGTGTTAAACATTGTTCTCAAGTGGTGTGATTGTTAATAGAATACAAACACATATAAAAGTTGGACAATAAATTGATACATGTTAAAGTAATGAGTAATTTGTATTATGAAATATTAATACATGTAAGGATAGGTTTACTTATATAATTTAAATGTCTAATTTTTATATGACATGTAAGTCACCAAAGTGGCCTTGTTATATTATATTTCTAGACATTTTAAAATAAAAGTTACCAAATTGATCATGAATAAAGAGATGTTAAAAGGACATTATTGTCTGATTGATCAATTAATTTTGTCATCTATATTTTGGGAGATCACCCAAAGGTGGGTCATTAAATATTGTGGACGATATGAAAGGATTAATTATTCATAAATTGGGTCTAGTAATATGTATATCCAAAGATAGCATTCTTATTTGACTCATGTGTGTTATAATTAATTATTAAAGTATATATTAACATCAATGATGGTTACTTGTGTTTAAGTGTTGCCCAAAGGTCATTTAAATACATGTATGAAAGTTTATATTATATTGTTTGAATCTGTATGATAGTTTTTCAAAACAGTAATGGGTAAACATGTACAAATGTTTGCAGCTTCTCCAAATTTGTTTTTTTTTCCGCTGACTCTTTCGTAAAGTTTTATGGGCTGAATTATGATGAATGTTCTGAGAAAATACGGTTCACACTGGGTTTAATGGCATTGGACATTGCTATCCTCATTAATGAGGAACCTACAACCATTACGAATGAAAGCTCCGAAGCCGAAAAGGCTCATTATATGGCTTGGGAGCGATCTAACAGGCTGGGTTTAAACCTTATGAGGATGACAATGGTTGATAACATCAAACCATCTATGCCTAAGACAGAGAAATCAAGGGAATTCATGCTCAAAGTAAAGGAGTGTTCACAATCGGATTTGGCTGACAAGTCAATTGTTGGTAGCTTAATGGGTGAGTTGACCACTAAAAGGTTTAACTGGTCTCAGCCAATTCATGATCGATCATGTGGCACACATGTCTAACCTGGCTGCAAAATTGAAGACTTTAGGGATGGATGTAAGTGATACTTTCTTGGTCTAATTCATCATTAACTCTCTACCTTATCGGTTTTGCCAGTTTTAGGTGAACTATAACACTATTAAAGATGAATTGAACTATAAAGAATTAAAAGTCATGCTTATACATGAAGAGGGGAGATTAAAGAAGATAAAGGATCAAGCTGTTCATTTGCTGAGTCATGATGGTGCTAGCAGCAGTAAGGCTAAACCGAGTAAGAAAGGTAAGAAGGGAAAATCTTTCTTCAAAGGACCTCAAAGTGCGATCCAGAAAAAAAAAAAAGTATCATATTTGTAAGAAAATGGGACACTTCAAGAAGGACTATCCTAAAAGGAAGACATGGTTTAAAAATAAATGTAAACATCATAGTTTTGTTTGCTTTGAATCAAATCTTATAGATGTACTTAATAATACTTGGTGGTTAGATTCAGGTGCAACTACTCATGTTTCTCACATTAAACAGGGATATCATATGATCCAGCCCATATGAGGAGCTGAACGGTTTGTATCCATGGGAAACAGGATGAAGGCACGTATTGATGGCATAGGGACTTACAGATTAATCTTAGACACTGGTTGTCATATAGATCTTATAGATTGTCTCTATGTACCTGATTGTGCTCGAAATCTTGTATCATTAAGTAGATTGGATAGTTTAGGGTTTAATTTCAAGCTTGGACATGGTGTATTTTCTTTGTACCGTAATGAATACTTTTATGGTAATGGTACTTTGATTGATTCACTTTATAGGTTCAATCTTGATGTAAAATTTTTTGATTCCTTATTTTATGTTGAGAATCAAGGTATAAAACGTAGTGCATCGAATAAACAATCAGCTTACTTGTGGCATCAAAGGCTAGGCCACATATCCAAAGAACGGTTAATAAGGTTGGTAAAACAAGAAATTTTACCTGAATTGGATTTTAGTGACTTAGATGTGTGTATAGGCTGCAGTAAAGGTAAGCAAACTAAACATACAGTAAAGAAGCCAGCTACAAGAAGCTCTCAGCTTTTAGAGATTATACACACTGATATTTGTGGACCTTTTGACATTCCAATTTGGAGTGGTGAAAAGTACTTTATCACCTTTATAAATGATTTCTCGCGGTATGGTCGTTTCACTTATATGTTGCATGAAAAGACTCATTATGTGGATGTCCTTGAGATATTCATAAATGAAGTGGAAAGGCAGCTAGAAAAGAAAGTGAAAATTGTGAGGTCTGATAGAGGTGGTGAGTTTTATGGAAGGTTTACTGAAAAGGGACAATGTTCTGGTCCATATGAAAAACTACTTGAAAGTGGGGAGCATTGAACTAGTGGGAGCATTGAACCACGAAAAGTGGACATTAAAGAAATTCAGGTTGAAGTTCCTTCCCTGAAGTTGCAGATAAAGTTGTTGTAGCAATTGTGATGTCACAATCAAATGACATAATGGAACAACAACGAAATGAGGTGCACGATCCACAAAATTACAATAACAATGATGATCAAGTCACAATTCAAGGGGAGAATAATATGTCACGTGAACAGCCAAGGAAATCTGTAAGGCAAATGAGATTGGCCAACGTTCCACAGGAACAATTAAGGCGATCTATAAGAGAAAGAAGATCAGCCATTTCAGATGACTACGAGACATATAACGTTGAAGTTGAATATGACTTGAGTATTAATGAGGATCCAGTCTCATTCCATAAGGCCATGAAAAGCGATAATTCTGAAAAGTGGTTAATTGCCTTGAAAGAGGAGATGCAATCTATGGATGACAACAAAGTATGGGACTTAGTAATGTTACCTGGGGGTTCTAAGGCCGTTGGGTCGAAATGGGTCTATAAGACCAAAAGGGACTCTAAAGGTAACATTGAAAGGTATAAGGCTCGACTTGTTGCCAAAGGTTTCACTCAGAAGGATGGTGTTGACTACAAAGAAACTTTCTCTCCGATATCAAAGAAAATTTCTTTGAGAATTGTTTTGGCTTTGGTAGCTCATTATGATCTAGAGCTTCACCAAATGGATGTAAAGACCGCTTTTTTAAACGCTGTGCTTGAGGAAGAAGTATATATGGACCAACCTGAGGCATTTGCATCCTCGGGCAATGAAGATAAAGTGTGTAGGCTGAGAAAGTCGATATATGGGCTAAAACAAGCTTCTAGACAATGGTATTTAAAGTTTAATGATACCATCACGTCATATGGGTTCGTAGAGATTACCGTCGATCGATGTATCTACATTAATATCAGTGGGAGTTGATTTGTTATTTTAGTCTTATATGTTGATGATATTTTGCTTGATGCGAATGATCTAGGCATGTTGCATGATGTAAAGAAATATCTATCTAAGAACTTTGCAATGAAAGATATGAGTGAGGCATCCTATGTGATCGGAATTGAAATTTTTTGTGATTGATCACAAGGATTGTTAGGGTTGTCTCAGAAAGCTTACATTGACAAAGTTTTGGAGAGATATAGAATGAATGAATGCTCTGCAGGGATAGTTCCTATACAGAAAGGGGACAAATTTAGTAAAATGCAATGTCCCCGAAATGAACTGGAACGAAAAGAAATGGAGAAAATTCCTTATGCTTCTGTGGTTGGGTGTTTGAACTATGTTCAGACATGTACTCGACCAGATATCAGCTTTGCTGTTGGAATGCTGGGTTGGTATCAAAGTAATCCCGGGATGGACCATTGGAAAGCTGCGAAAAAGATCCTTAGGTACTTATAAGGCACTAAAGAGCTCATGCTTACATATAGAAGATCTGATCACCTTGAGGTGATTGGTTATTCAGATTCAGATTAGGCCGGATGTGTTGATAGTATCATTTGGCTACTTGTTCATTTTAGCTGAAGGGGCAGTATCATGGAAAAGTGGGAAGCAGTCTGTCATTGTTACTTCCACTATGGAAGCCGAATTTGTGGCATGCTTTGAGGCCACTATTCATGCATTGTGGTTGCGAAACTTTATCTCAGGATTTGGGATTATCGATAGTATAGCCAAGCCGCTGAGAATTTATTGTGATAATTTTGCAGCCGTCTTCTTCTCTAAAAACGATAAATACTCCAAGGGTGCTAAGCACATGGAATTAAAGTTCTTAACGGTCAAGTAGGAGGTACAGAAGCAAAGAGTGTCATTTGAGCATATAAGAACCGATAAGATGGTAGCTGATCCATTAACTAAGGGATTAGCACCCAAGGCGTTCATTGGCCATGTAGAACGCATGGGTGTTGTATCAAAGGCCTTGTTGTTGTAAAGTTAATTTGCTTGTAATGGTTGTGACATCTAGAATTCACTTAAAGTATTGTTTTTGTTATAACAGACATGTTAATCATTATAGTATATGTATACATTACAGTTATTAGATTACATGTGACTAATTGTGAGAATTAATGTTCTTCTCAAATTAAAGGTGACTTAGATTTGGAATTGATTTGTGATACATGGAAGGAATCATGTCGATTAATAAATGACGTGTGACCGCCTTGATCCAATTAGTTCTAATTCGATTAAGGATATAAAAGTTACTGAACTTAACATAAAGGTTTACATTAAAGTTATTGAACCATCAAGTCAACACAAAGGCCAAGTGGGACAATGTTAGAATATTTATTAATATTCGAGTGGCCTAAGTGTTTCGGGTTTTAATAGAAGTTAAGTTCATATTAAATATTACGACTTTAATATAAAAGGTGACACCATGATGGATCGGTTTCAATTAATGTGATTAAAGTCTGAATTATTCCCTTTTACCTTACTCTAATATAAGTCGTCTTTCACGAAAATGTACAATTAAGTTTGATTATGTGAAAAGGTTTGTACTCATCATATATTTATATGAGAGGGATACTCGAAGTTTAGACAAGAAAAGAAAAGTGAAAGACATTTTCTTTCTTCATCACCAAAGGAACATAAAGCAAAGGGTTAACGAAGATAATGAATTTCTATACTTCTTATTATTGTATTGAGTGCGTCTGTAAGACATGGACCATGGTTAGTGCTTTATATCGTCTAATTAATTATATTAGGATTGAATTAATTCAAGTTTATATTGATTCTTGAAATTGATTTCATTATAGAAATCATAAAGTATATTCTTATTATGTGGGCTGGTATTGAAATATAACCCCCTACCCCTGTTGAATTAATATGCTGGACCATCTGAAGTTTGTTGGCAGCAGATGACTGAGGTTTGTAAACAGGAAGATGAAGTGTTGGAGGTGTTCTAGCTGTTTCTCAGGCGATTAGCGATGGACTATTAAAGCAGTATGTTGTTGCTGACCCTGAGATCCAGGTTAGAGTTTATGTCACGATAACATACCAATCATCCATTTCCATGCTTCTGTGATTTTAAAAACATTATAGTTCATCTGTGTTGTAAACTCGTTTATGAGTATCGCAGGAGCTCTCTAGAGTTCCGTAACTGTATAGCAGCATAACAAAGGGGCAGTGCTGATAACATCATGTGTGTTGTTGTCTGCTTCCTGGGTAACCCTACCACTTCCTTAATCCGAGTTTCAGATAATCACGGGGAGTCCTCCAATAGGAACTCTGGTGGGCGTGGTGACGCCCCTACTCAGGTCACAGGTACCCAAGGTAGCTCTAAATATCTCCGTTCTTTTATGCACTCTCCAGCTCCGCAATCAATGAAGCAAAAAGGACAAGGATCCCATGCAGTAGGTCCTGCTAATTAGACAAGTTCCGCATAATGATTAATATAATGCTGCCAAGGTGTCTGCCCCAATACTCTCATCAATTGTACCACGTAACTCTCTGGATGTGTAAAGTGACTCAAGGAAGACGTTGTGAGTCGGAGTAGCCAGCTAACGTCTTTTGGTGACGCTTCATCTACCACTAAAATTTAATTAAAAATAAAAAGTGCAGTATCTACCAATAAATTGCATATATAGTCATATAGATGAGAAGTTTACTAAACAAGTAGGGTGTACAAGAAAAGGGAAAGAAAGGATTAATAATTAAATCCTAGTGATACAACAATAATGCTCCCAAGATACATGGAGCTGCCAATTAAAAATTATTAATGGTTCAGAGAATCTCAACGAACTTTGATCATCGTCATCACCAATCACTCTAATACAGCAACAACCTCAGTACTCACCTGTACACCATCGTCGTCGAAAAAAAAACAGCGGAACTACTGCTAAGAACAGCAGATTACAAGCATTAGTAGTACTAATAGCATTACACACTATTATACATTTTTTTTGCTAGTTTAAATCTTTAGAAGGACGGTACTACGCCGTATCCAGCATCGGAGGCAAAGAGTCCGTCGACAGAGGCGGTTGGCTCGGAGATGTCAGTGTGCTTAGCAAAGCGGCCTTTGATACGAGGGCGAGTCTCAGCATAGGCCTTCCGAGAGGCGTAGCGGATGGTCTTTTCGAACTTGCGATTCTTCCTCTTCTCTCTGTACCTCAATACTCTAGCCTCTCTGTCCATTCCCATCATCTTCATCTGCTGCTTCTCCATTATACCTGTTGTTCCCACGTCCGTCATTGCATTCGCATCTGGTACGACTCCGTATTCCATTGACGACGATGACATCTGCTTTTCATCCATTCCACAATTCACACCCAATCAGCTTCAAGTGACTACTAATGAACTCGGCCCATTTCATTTCATATTTGCAGATATCAAACATCATACCATCTTAGATCCAAGTGTTTATAAAAGAATAAGAATCGCGAGTATTTAAGACAAATATATGATAGTAGTGAAATGAACGGAGGTAGTATAAAATAACGATAAAAACGAAAACAAAAAAGTGAGGAGTAAAGAGAGCTGACACTGTGACTGAGGGAAGGCTGAGGAGCAGCAAAAGAGGAGAGAGGATAGTTGTGATGCTTGAGATGAGCGTCATATCCATTTTGAGTACGATTGTTATCGAAATTATGATTGTAGGACGAGAGCGAGTACATGGAGGAATGGTGATGATCCTTGTGATCCGGATCGGGAACGACACCATCTACACTGGGGTCAGGTTTAGGATCAGCAGCAAAGTCCAAATCCAAATAAGGATCAACCTGATCCTCATTAGTCCCGGGAGCGAACAAAAAGTCGATAGACTTATGCTCATCAGCAGCCTTTGGGTTAGCAAGTAGCCAAGAAGCGGCCTCAGCGTCATCTGAATCAGAGTAATACTCATCCCCAAAGAGCTTACTAATAGCAGCAGAGGTAGCAGCAGCGGCAGCGACAGCAGCAGAAGACGAGTCTGAATCAGGGTTGTTGTTGGCGGAAGGGGTATCGAAGAAGGGGACGAGAGGAAGACGGTCGTGGCGACGGGCGAGGGGATTAGCGGAATGAATGTCGCGGTCACAGGAAGGACAAAGGTGTGCAGCATCAGCCTTGCAGGTTACAGTAGCAGGGGACTGTTCGCATACCTCACAGACCCAGACGCGTGAATGGCGGGATGCGAGTTTGTTGGCAGCGTGAATGTTGGAGTCGCAGGATAAGCAGAGGTATGCGGTATCAGCGCGACAGTAGAGGGTGGCTGTAGATGACTTACACGAGTCGCATAATTTGGCACCCATTATTCTAACTCCCATCAGATGTAAAGTGTATGTTTGTAGTAGTGAATGAATGAAATTATGAAAATGTGAAATGAGGAAGAGGGTTGGTAGGTTTAAGGGTAGGAAGAGTGAAGAGAAATCTGATCCAATGAGGGAGAGGAAGGAGGATATCTAGGATGGACGAATGAAAGGATTACACTTGGATAAGGTTTAGCCTTAGACTTCCCAAGGGAGATTAATCAATTATTACCACCACATTACGAGCTTCCTTTCGCTTTTTTTTGTTGTACTTTCTACTAGGGCTGAGCAAAAATATACGATACGGTTTTATTATACGTATCCGATACGATATACGGTTTTAATTATACGGATTTCCGTATATCCGATACGAATTTCCGTATATACGATACGGTTTATAAAAAACCGTATCGGATACGTATCGGCAAAATTTGAAACCGGATATACGGTTCCTATTTTTAATATAAAATATAAAAATAAAATCATAAAACCACTAAACGTCGAGTATATCCGTGACTCAATCTTATTACTTTTATACATTTTTAAGTTATTTATTCTTATAGTATCTGATACTCTTTTAACTTATTAAGAAAAATCATAAAAATCACAAAAAAAATAAAAATAAGACATAAAATTTTACATAATTAAGTTAAAAACCGGATACCGGATATACGGTTTCCGGATATACGGAAAAACCGGATATACGGTTTCCGGATATACGGAAAATCCGTATCGGATAAGGATACTCAAAATTGAGATTTTTAAAACCGGATATCCGATACGGTTTTCAAAACCGTATCGGATATACGGTTTTGCTCACCCCTACTTTCTACTACTACTACTAGTCTACTACACTTTCCCCAACTTGGTTTTATATTCTCTCATAGACTCATGTACTACATGATTATGGATTCAGGCCCGGCTGTTGGGGTGTTCAACCTGTTTATTTGAACAGGGCCCCCAATTCAGCTGCAGTGGAACAAAGAATTAGAAGTTGTACAGATATGAACGATATTGGGAGGCCCAAATGCTTCAACTTTTCTTTTAGTCACCGATACACACAAGAAGTGGTGTAACTTGGGCTGTATCTGGGGCCAAATATACTTTCTTATGAGACTAAGTTTAGAGGTGGCAATTGGGTCGGGTTTGAGTCAGGTCATATCGGGTCAGCTGGGTTCTGGTCGGGTCATTTCGGGCAAAATGATTTATCGGTTTAGGTCATCTTTAGGTCGGATTATTATCGGGTCCGATCACTCTATCGCACTACTTCAAATTTCAATCATTAAATTTAGTTTTTAACAATTATTTGGTTTAGTTAATTCATTATGACGTCAAACATATCAAATCTAAACACTAAACTACTATCGATCTGATCAATATTAAGGTTAATAAAAGTCAAGTCATCAATTTAATCGGGTCCATACCATGACAAATCAGAATTAGATGGAATCTAATCCGAGTTCGGGTCACTGTTTATCGGATCGCGTTGGGTTACGGGTCGCCATGGGAGCAGGTCGGGTCAGTTTCGAGTCGCAAAATTCCCGATTTCTATCAGGTTTGAGTTGGGTTAAGCTAAGACTTGCAATAAATTAGGTAAAATTACATTGAATGTTGATAGAGTCTTAAGCTAAGACTTGCAATAGTTAAACCCTAACAGACATTTGCATGATGACTTTGACTATTGATTTTTTTTTACATAGTTACTTGTTTAATTACATTGTCAAAATTTATTAGTGTAATACCCACCTTTTTATAAGTAATTGTAAGTTAAGTCAACTATAGTCAAGGAAAGTCAAAGTCAAATAGAGTCAAAGGGGTGTGAAAGTAGGATGGTACATAGGATAGTGCTAATGTGGGTCGTGTATATTGGGCGCGCATAAGCTAGAATCAACCCATAGCAATCAACAGTTCACGCGAATCAGGTACGAAAGGCACGAGAGTGACGCGCGACCTAGGCGCGACCACTCTGCGCGTGATACCGTTGATTCTCATCGTTGTTTTTGTCTGCGATGACTTATGTTTGAGCGTCTTGTTGAGTCTTCTATTCATTATACTTCTTGAAACTAAGAAAAGCTAGAGAGAAAAAAGATAATAGAGAGAAAGAAGGGAGATTGCCTACTTTTGTTCAGGTCTAGTTCATTCTTCCGGTGAGTAGATTACTTCTAACCTTTAATCTTTAATCTTGTCTTTAATCTATCTTATAGTTATGAGATATTAGTTAGATTCATATATTTATAATTAGGTTTTGCTCTAACTCAATTAAATTGGGGGAAATTGGACTTATGGGTAAGAATAGGATGAGTTGGGATACTATATGTATAATTATAATTGTTATACGCACTCGATTATGTAGGATCCAACTTTGTAGTGGAATATTACTGAGCATAGAGAGTATTCTTGTTGTGCTAGTCAGGTAAGGGTGAATTCCTTACTAGCTTGTGTAAATAGATGAGACATGTTCATTATCTTTTGGTGTCTATTGCATATTGTGGTTATGGATAGTTTTAGACTTTCGCATTCAGTAAATTTGGAATTTTTATGTCTTATTAGTTTTGTCGGGTTATGAGATTGGTGAATTGTGATATTATTAGTGTGAGGTCGGTGTTGCGATGCCATCCTATCTATGTGATGTTATTGGAGTCGATTCCTGGTCCGGTTGATCTCAGACGCACCTCTTTAGTTCTCGTCTGATGGGATAGGCCCTAGAGGGTGTGTGCACACTCGTGACAGAGGATAGTTCATATGATGTTGAATATTGAGAATGAGAATTGAGACTGTAAATGAGAATGGTAGTGATCAGTCTTGCTATTAGAGTTGATATATACTTATGGGTATTAGATGACTTACATCTCACCACTAGCACCCATATACCATAACGATACAATGGGTGATACATAAGACTCACCAAACAGTCCGCTGCAACATAAATACAGAAAACAAAATAAACAGTCCGTTGAACGGTTCAGTTTCAAACCGAGCAGTTTTACATCAATGGGACAATCAACCAATGTGACTCACCAAACAAACCATCCAAAAACTTCTTATGGACACTAGGTGGCTTGCTTATATACCATAACGTCGATATGATCGTATACTCGAAAGGGAGCACAAAATACGTCATCCAAAGAATCCATTCATACTTTCACAGTAAATGAAATGTACAAAGCATCGGGACTTTGTAAGGCAAGACAAAGTCTTCGTGATAAACGTTTCCCAAGACCGTATGCGATAAAATTTTCGCGTACTCAAGGCTTTTTTCCTCCCAGTAGGACGACGGTCATATAATACGGTCCTAGTCTAAACCTTGCCAGAATCTTGGGATAAACGTTTCCCGATGATTCGACATGTGATAAACATTTCACATCCAAGTTTCGGTCGGCAGAACAAAAGTCGAGTACCCTAAATTTGGCACATCGACACGAAAGAGGTGGAAATAGTGTAAGCTACCTAATACCGCTTATCGACACATGGTCAAGATAAACAAGCAAGTATGCTAAGCACAATGACACCACCTCGCATTAATACAACATTTGATGGCCGAGTCGATTTATGTTGTGCGTTCGCCTCTCAACAACGTCGTCATATTCACATTAACGTATGTAGCAAGCACATGTAACTGTACCCACACCACTTCGACATTAAATTCAACGAGTATAATGGTCCAAACTAGGAATTAGAGTTCAACTCAGCCAAAGAAACATGCTTCAACTGACGAATCAAGGTATACATGATATGAGTGAAACATCAAAAACATTATTAAACATGGGAAAGAGACAAAAGATAGATGTACCAATGATAATAAGATTCAATACATAATACATAAACATTAGACAAAGTTTAAAAAGTATAATCAATAAACCCTATCCCAAAACAAGTTTGGAATCCGACTAAAATAAGAGTAAGTTTTAAATGATGATAAGTTGCGTTAGGAACATGGGAATGGATAAATTCAAAATGGAGGTGACATCTTATCTTCTTATGCTTCTAACGGTAGGCCACACACCCAAAACTAGTAAGAAACGAGAGAGATATGACCATTTTACGAAAAAATGGTCGGTGCAGGAAAACTTTTGTGAAAGACCCGCCCAGGGAAATTGCTCGGGTACTAGGTATGGACCCGTCTGGGTTGGACCCAACCCTCTTAGGTTAGACCCCTCCTCCTCCGGTTTAGTGCTTGGACTCACCCAGGTCGGAATTAATTTTGCAAGGGTTCAAGCAAAAATTAACTCCAATCCCTCTTACTACTAAGAGAATAAAAATGTCTCTTAGTTTTCCCTCAAAAAAGCATCTAACTCAATAAGGAAACAAGTAAACTTTCTTTCACTAAACCATTATCTTTTCCTTAAAAAAATATACTCTTATATGATTAAATTCTAATCTTTTGAAGTTTAACTAAATTCAAAATGATCATTTTTTCATTATAACAAAAAAAATCGCATTAAACAATAAACTATAAGTTGCTAAATTTCTCATTAATGCAATAATTATCACTTCAGAGAATAATTTGATACATACTGCATACATACTATTAGCTTTGTGAGAAAAAAAAAACATTGTAATAATTGGAGAAAATTTATAAAATAAAATCCGTAGTTTTATGGAAAAATATTATTTTCATACAAATACATGGTATATAACTTTATTCAATTTATTTTGATTAGTTTTCTATTTCAACTTTTTTTTCTATATCAAATATAATGAAGTGAAATATTAAATATTTATGCGGTATCAAACTATCGATTTAAAATATTCAAATATTAAATAATACCCTAAAAATTAAGAATTCAATATATACCGCGTATAGCGCGAGATCATTGCTATTTCAGCTTAACCCTAATGAAACTTGTTAACTCATGTTAAGGCACAAAAAAACAAACCAAAATCAACCTATTCTCACCCATGAGTGCATTAGACATGCTCAAGATTAATCTACTAAAAGGGTTATTAACAACACAAAACACAAACTACAACTTTACACAAATTACTCCAATTTTAAAGTTGAGCACAGTCATACCAATAGTACATCAACTTCAACAATAATCCAAGAAAGTTAAGCATACAAGTCTCGTAAATCCTCCTTTATTTTTAAATAAGACGACGTTTATAGGTAGAGGTAACAATGGCTAGGTCTTGAATAAGGAAAAGAAAATTAAAGAAAAAAATAAACAAAATATTATATGGAACATGGTTTGAGAAAAGTAGTTCCATGCGTTTCAATTTAGACCTTGTGGAACAAAGTCAGGAACACCAACAATTTACACTGTTGAATAAATATGGAGAATGAAGATGTCGATATATATACTACATAACTAACACGCAGCCCTATTTACTTCTTTTTATCTGACATTCACATTTTACCCTATGTAGTTTTAGAGTATTTATTTTTCGTTTTGTCTTAAGATTAAGACGGGTCAAATACTAGTACTGAGTACCACATAGTGGTGGTAATTGGTAAATATAAATTTTTTGATATTTTCTAGACAAAAAATGGTTGATTTAATATTTATTGACCATTCTTAAGTTTAAGACGACGGATATGCTCGTTAAAAATGAGAATTTGTGTTATTTTTAAGTTAATCATGTTTTTAACTCAAATTCTCATTTAAGACGGACAATGTCCGTCTTAAGTTTGTTACAAATCAAATACATACAAAATCACTACTTGTTACCTTAGCGATACCAAAGTTTTATCTTTATCACCACAATGTGGTAGTTTATGACTCGTCTTAAGCTTATGAAGGATGTTGTCAATCTTACGCAAGACTCACTATGTTTTTTATATTTTAGTGTCAGGTTCTTTTTAATCATTTTTTTAAGTTACCATATAATCGTTGTTTTGATATATCCGATCTAATAAAATCGTGTTTGTTTCTCTAGAAAACTTAAATTTATATTAATCATATACATTTACGGCTACAGTTAAAATAAAACTATGATGTAAGGATATAAATAATTTATGATGTTAAGTAGGTTAAGGGAGGGCTAAATACCAAAATCAGGAACTAGGTCTTGTAAGATGGTTAGGAAATACATATTAATATTTTAATGTAGAACTTGGTCTGAGTAGGGGTGCATGAACAACAGATTAACATGGTCTAATGGTTTTCAAGGCAAACACAAAATATTGAGTCCATATTTTGATATGAAACACTAAACCCAACACACACCATTACACAAATAAATTAATATCAAGTAATCCGTCTACATTAACTCAAATCGTCCAAAACACCGCCTTTAAGCTAAGGATCAATTTTCAAGAAGTCCAAAGACTAAAATAGAACAAATTTTAAAACAAAAAGATAAGAAAGACATCATCTTTATAAGATGAGATTTTTGAAAGATTAACAAAGGTTAGAAATTTCTTGCCTAGGGAGAACGAGAAGAGGGAAAGATTGACGCAAGAATCAAGTGATTCGGTGAAGGAATGAGTGACATGTAAATTCTAAGCCTTTATGAAGATGGGATTAATGGAGGATAAGAGATGAGCGATGAGAAAAAAATATGAAATTTTTGTGATGGAAGAGATAAGGAAATGGGTAGTTCAAGCGAATAAAACCTAATGGGAGGAGCCCAATAAGGGTCAACTTGGCCCAAAATCAAAGTGGATTGGTTTTCACTAGATTTTTGCGTAGAATCCTATTTTGGACTCCAAATGAGCAGGAATGAAGCGGTCTCCACCCAACTATACCAGAATACGATCTAACACCAAGTTAAAGCTATTTAATAATGAATTAGGAGTTCAAAATATTTTAATCAATAAAAATAAAAGTGGAAATTACACATTGCTCCCTATTTCTTTGATGATTTTAGTCGTCTTTTTCCTATTATCTCTCCTTACCCTAATTTTACTATTTCATTTAAATAAGACCCTTGATTTGTAATGAAAGGAGGGATCCATTACCTCTTATAGGAAGCCAAATATTATCTTTTGTTTTATTATTATCAAGTTGATTGGAATCTTGGATAATTATATTCATCTTATTGGGTTATTAGATCTAGTATGAAGAAATAATTTTCTTTCTTAATCAAAATCTAAAGGTGTAATTTTTTGATTGTAAGACACTCTAATCTTCCTGTATTTATCCTTATTTTTGTTAAAACTCTTTACGTTAATGTGTAGGGCTATTGGTTTCTTGCTTGATTAAGTTGTTAGGTGTGATTTCCTTGTATCTTTAATTTTGTTAAGAGCATTAATCTATTTGGTGTTAGAACTTGTCAAGTGTGATTTCCTTGCCCATTCTATTTAAGCAACATCTTGTGTTTGGGTTAGTGAATGTGATTTTTTCCTGACTTGTTCAATAAGAAAGGGGTTAAATTGTAATTGGGTATTAATTATGTTCATTGTGCTTAATTACCTCTATTGAATCTCCCATGTTCATCTTTTTGTCATTTAATTAATTTATGTGTTCTACTTGAATAAGTTGTAAGTTGGGTCAATAGTTAAGTCTGATTTCCTGGTTATTGACTTTTATTAAGAAGGTTTAACATATTTTCTCCACAATAGAGTAATTTCGATATTTGGAGATTGATTTGTGTCAATGATCGATTAAATGGAGGACCATCGGTTGGATTGGGTTAAGCTTTCTCAACTTGATAAATTTCCTACCAATTTTCACATTTGCTTTACTTGTTCTTTAATTTTATTTCAAATTTATTATTCTCTTGAATCAATCTTAAACCCCCCTTATCTATTTCATTATTGTTATTTCATTTGCAATAATTCTAACTACACTATTTTTAGACCATATCAATCCAACTTCCCTTTGTCGACCCTTACTCATCGCTTTATTTTTAAGTTATTTATCCTTACTTAGTAATGTCTTAAAAAGTTTATTGGATTGTTTTAAATAGCGATTTTAAAACTCGTCAGAGGACTACTCCGATATTAAACTGCTTAACATGAACATATTGTCTTTTGATAACTATGAAAAATATTTCGAACTTTCTTACAAGTAAATGAGGTAGGACTTGAACTCATAATTTCAGAGTTACGTTTTTTTAAATCAGTTAGTCTTACTAAAGACGGACACTATCCGTCACAAGCTGAAGACGGATAGTGTCCCTCTCACAATATGCAAGTGAGGTGCTCCATTTGCCCTCTACTTGCCCTTCGACTTGCATATTGTGAGAGTGGCACTATCCGTCTTCAACTTGTGAGGGATAGTGCCCGTCTTCAATGAGAATTTGTGTTTTTAAATTACAAGGCCTATTGTTTCTAAAAATTACGATCTAATTAATAATTTGTTTGAAATTTGAAAATTTAAAAATGCAAATAAAAAATTTACTTTGCTGCTACTCAGATTCAGAAAGCTTTGTAGTGTTATCTTGTCTTTTCGAGATAGATCATCATAATGTAAGAATTATTATTTAATTCTCTGTTATGTGGACCTAATTTTTGGTGTCCGTCACCTTAATTAATAACGGTTAAATATATTGTTTCGGGTTTTTACTAGGAGTCCTAGTTTAAGTGGATTAAGTTAATGTTTACAGGCCATTAACATATCATGCCCACTTATTCTATTAAGCCCCTCCTGCCACCTCTCTATATAAGCAACACCTGTTTGCGCTTTAACCTAATTAATTCATATTAAGAAACACACATAAAGAAAGTGAATTAGAGAATAAGGAAGGCAGGAGAAGGCAAAACAATAAGGGTTCATCTTTTATCTTTCTCAAGTGATTTTATTATCAGATCTAATGGCTACATCACGTAAGTACCTTTCAGTAATTATTGCTTTAATCAAGATCCTATAATTTATGTTTACATGTGGTATCAGAGCAGGATTGTGATTACAGTTATAATTCTGATTAATGTTTTGATTGTGTTTTTATGAATGAATTTAATGCTTTAATCATGATGTTGTAATATTCATTCATAATTGATTGTATACACTCTTGATAGATAACGTATCCTTATATCATGATCGTTTCCTCTGCCCTAATCGAATTATTTCGTTTTTTATTTGATCTATGATGATTATTATATGATTTATGATGACTATTTGCGCTGCCCTAATTCGATTTGTATGGTTTATTATGATTTTTATGCGTATGAATGTCGTATGGTCTATACCATACTCGATCGAGCTAATGTTTCACTCGATCGAGTTGGTTTATTCTTGATGTTGCTCGATCGAGCTAATGCTTCACTCGATCGAGGCCTTTTGTTTTGATGTTGCTCGATCGAGCTGTTAACTACTCGATCGAGTTGTTTGCTTTGCCCTCGATCGAGCTAATGATGTACTCGATCGAGGGGTTCTGTTTGCCTTGTTCTCGATCGAGCTAAAGTTGTTCTTGATCGAGGTGCTTTTGTTTATTTTCTACTCGATCGAGCTGATGTCTTACTCGGTCGAGGTCTGCCCGTGTTGGTTCGATGCTTAATGTTTGTTTTCATTGTATGCTCGTATAATATTGTGTTATTATGCTTATAGAATTAATTTAAATTATCATATTTTATGTAAGCATACATTCTTATTGTATATTAATTATACCTTATGTATCGATTAAAGGAGACCTTCACATTATGACAAGTTGAAATTCACCACAGTGATTTTATCTCGTACGCGATCAGATCTCATAATGTAATTAAATTGGGCATTCACATTATGTTGATGTTCACCACAGTGGACTCAAATTATGCAGTGAATATCCGACTAAGCATCTAATGGGGTGAAATAACTTGTATTAAGGTTTTACCCACAGGTAACCTGACATTAAATTGAAACACTCAATAAAGAGAGTATACTTGATTATGTAATTAAGCATGCGTAGGTTGTCCAAAGTTACTGCACTTGCTTAATGAATGTTTATGAGTTACTAATTTAAGTTTCAAGTCTTAGTCATAATTGCTATTGTGTGATAAACTCAAAGCCTAATGTTCCGAGCATTGTTCATAATGCAGTACCGTTTCGGAAATGTGACAATCTTTGTTTAAAGTTCTTACAACTTACCACTGCACCAAACTTTAAGTCCTCCATTTCGGAGACAGGCTGTACTACAGCCAGTAAGTACATGGAAATCATTAAGGAACGCTTTCAGACTACCGATAAAGCGGTAGCTGGAAGGCTTATGTCTGAACTTACCACTGCTAAGTATAATGAGAATGTTACCAGCATGCAGCAACATGTGTTGCACATGACGAATCTGGCAGCTAAGTTGGGAAAACTGGGCATGAAAGTTGAGGATCCGTTCCTCGCCCAGTTTATAATCAACTCTCTGCCTGATAAGTTTGATGCTTTTCATCTTCATTACAACACCGTTAAAGAAATTTGGAGTGTTAATGAATTGACCAATAAACTGGTTCAGGAAGCAGCAAGAATCAAACAGAAAGATGAGGCTGGTGCCTCAAGTATGAATGATGGTTTACCCCAGGCACATCATGTGCATCATGTAAGCGGGAAATCTAAAGGTATGTTTAGAAACAGAAAGGGCATTAAGTTAAGCCCTTCTGTAAAACCGTCTGCATCTGGCATAAAGAAAGAAATTAAGAAGCAGGAAAGTTGCTTTTTCTGTAGGAAACCTGGACACTTTCAGCAAGACTGCTTAAAGCGTAAGAATTGATTGAAAAGAAGGGTAAGACTTTGGCTTTAGTATGTTTCGAATCAAATTATGTTGAAGTTCCTTCTAATACATGGTGGCTAGATACAGGTTCTAATGTACATATTTCGAATACCTTGCGGGGATTCCTTACGACAAGAACTATAAATCTAAATGAGGCCTCCTTATATATGGGGAATAAAGAAAAAGGCTCAGTAGAAGCCATTGGAAGATTTAGCTTGGAATTAAGCACTAGATTTAAGTTGATTTTGGAGGATACACTTTATGTTCCCTCCTTCGGACGCAATTTAATTTCAGTTTCTAAGTTAGATAATAATGGTTTTAAATTATGTTTTGGACAAGGTTGTTTCAGTATGTATCGAGACAATATTTTTGTTGGTTCTGGGATTTTAGAAAACGGATTGTATCGAATTTATTTAGATAAATTGTTTTCAGAATCTCTTTGTGTTTCTCATAATGTTTCTCTGCATAATAATGTTGGTTCGAAACGTGGAAGATCTAATGAAAGTTCCTCCTTCTTGTGGCATAAACGTTTGGCCCATATTTCAAGAGAAAGAATGAACATATTGGTTAAAAACAATATGTTACCTTCTCTTGATTTTACGGATTTTGGGACGTGTGTGAAATGCATTAAAGGTAAGCAAACCAAACACACCAAGAAAGGGTCCACAAGAAGCACTGCTCTATTAGAAATTATACATACAGACATTTGTGGTCCATTTGATGTTCCCTCCATGAGCGGAGAGAAATATTTCATCACCTTTATCGATGATTATTCACGTTATTGTTATCTTTACCTTTTGCATGAAAAATCTCAATCAGTAAACGCTTTAGAGGTCTACATTAAGGAGGTGGAAAGGCAATTGGGAAAGAAAGTGAAAATCATAAGGTCAGATAGAGGTGGTGAATATTATGGCAAATATGATGAATCCGGACAACATCCTGGTCCCTTTGAAAAACTCCTTGAAAGTTTGGGTATTGTCCCTCAGTACACAAATCCTGGTTCTCCATGGATGAATGGTGTAGCTGAGAGGCGTAATCGAACCCTATTAGAGGCTGTGAGGACAATGATGAGTAATACCAACTTACCCATGAAATTGTGGATGCATGCCCTTATGACTGCTGTGTATGTTGGAAACCGGGTTCCCAGTAAGGCAGTTTCAAAGACACCATTTGAACTGTGAAAAGGGTGGAAACCGAGTCTTCAACATTTGCATGTATGGGGATGCCCAGCAGAGGCACGCATTTATAATCCACATGAAAGGAAACTCGATCAAAGAACCATTAGTGGTTTTTTTATCGGCTATCCAGAAAAGTCTAAAGGGTATAGGTTTTACTGTCCTACACACAAAACAAGAATTGTGGAAACCGGAAATGCCAAATTCCTTGAGAATGGCGAAGTTAGTGAGAGTGATCAGGTAAGGGATGTCATAGTCAATGAAGTTAGGGTGGCAATTCCAGCTTCTTTGCCCCCAATTTCAATTGATGAAGCTCCACATAATGATAATGTTGACCCGGTCAATACTGTGGAACCTAACGTTGATGACCCTCCACTCCCGAATGATAACATTGCCACTGAAGTTGTTGATACAGCTCCTGAAATAGTATTAAGAAGGTCCACAAGACCTAGAAAGCCAACTACCTTAAATGACTATGTATATCTACAACAATGTGAATTTGACATTAGTATTGATAATGATCCGGTTACGTTTTCACAAGCTATGAATTGTGATGATTCCGATAAATGGATTAATGCCATGAAAGATGAGATGAAGTCTATGGCTAAGAATGAGGTATGGGAGTTGGTCAATTTACCAGTAGGTCATAAGGCTGTCGGCTGCAAGTGGGTCTTTAAGACCAAGCGTGACTCCTTGGGTAATATTGAACGACATAAAGCCAGACTGGTAGCTAAAGGATTTAATCAGAAAGAAGGCATTGATTATAATGAAATCTTCTCTCCAGTTTCTAAGAAGGATTCATTGCGGATCATTTTAGCTTTTGTAGCTCATTTTGACTTAGAGCTACATCAAATGGATGTGAAAACGGCATTCTTGAATGGGAGTTTGGAAGAAGAAGTCTACATGGCTCAGCCTGAAGGCTTCATTATTGATGGCAAAGAGGACAAAGTCTGTATATTAAAGAAGTCCGTTTATGGACTTAAGCAAGCTTCTCGACAATGGTATATTAAGTTCCATAATACCATTACCTCCTTTGGGCTTCAAGAAAACACTGTTGATCAGTGTATATACCTGAAGATCAGTGGGAGTAAGTTTGCATTTTTGGTCTTATATGTCGATGACATACTTATTGCAAGCAGTGATTTGGGACTATTACGTCAAACTAAAGATTTCCTATCAAGCAACTTTGAGATGAAAGATATGGGAGAGGCGTCCTATGTGATCGGGGTGGAAATATCTCGAGACAGATCACAAAGGACATTAGGGTTGTCTCAAAAAGCCTATATCAGTAAAGTTTTAGAAAGATTTAACATGGTAAAATGTAATCCCAATGATGTTCCTATTCAGAAAGGGGATAAGTTCAGCTTAAGCATGTGTCCTAAGACTGAGCTAGAACGAAATACCATGAAAATTTTTCCTTATGCATCTCTGGTTGGAAGCGTAATGTATGCGCAGGTCTGTACAAGACCTGACATAAGTTTTGCAGTAGGTATGTTGGGTCGATATCAGTCCAATCCTGGAATGGGTCATTGGAGTGTGGCTAAGAAGGTTTTAAGGTACTTGAAGAGAACAAGGGACAAAATGCTCACTTATAGACATACTGATCAGCTTGAGGTTATTGGATATGCTGACTCAGATTTTGGAGGATGCGTGGACTCAAGAAAAAACACTTTTGGTTATGTGTTTGTTTTAGCTGGGGGAGCAATCTCCTGGAAAAGTGCTAATCAAACAATTATTGCCTCATCCACTATGGAAGCTGAGTTTGTAGCGTGCTTTGAGGCTACTATTCAAGCTTTATGGTTGCGGAATTTTCTTTCAGGGCTTAGCATTATGAATTCTGTTGTAAGGCCGTTGAGAATTTATTATGATAATACCGCAGCTGTCTTCTTTTCGAAGAATGACAAGTATTCTAAAGGAATAAAGCACATGGAAATGAAATACTTGTTAGTTAAGGAGGAAGTTCGGAAAAACACTGTGTCAATTGAGCACATTATGACTAGTGCTAATATAGCAGATCCTTTAACTAAGGGATTACCTCCAAAGACATTTTTGAAGCATGCTATTGATATGGGTCTGGAGGATAATCATTAAGGCTTTTCGTTTATGTTTGGATCATACTAGTGCTTTGTAATGATGACACTTATGTTTTGATTAATCGACTTATGTTTTATTATGATGATGATTTCCAAACACTTTTCTGTATCGTATTATTGTTATTGTATACATTGTTGTTGCACGATTAACATAATCAGTCCTTTTCCTCAAGGACATTATTTGGGGATTATGTTTGCTCCTTGTACAGACTGATTATTCTAAGTGATTGGTCCGTAGTACATGGAAGGACCACTTCTCTTTTATAGTAGTGTCTCCGCCATGACTCAACCAGTTGTTCAGGGATGATCAGGGTAATTAAGATAAACTCATTATGTGTTCATTTAACCGTCTACTTGTCTTATGTTATACTTGAGCGTGACATTATGTTTTGATCAGTAATATGGTCCAAGTGGGAGAATGTAAGAATTATTATTTAATTCTCTGTTATGTGGACCTAATTACCGGTGTGAGTCACCTTAATTAATAACGGTTAAATATATTATTTCGGGTTTTTACTAGGAGTCCTAGTTTAAGTGGATTACGGTTAATGTTTACAGGCCATTAACATATCAGGCCCACTTATTCTATTAAGCCCCTCCTGTCACCTCTCTATATAAGCAACACCTGTTTGTGCTTTAACCTAATTCATTCATATTAAGAAACACACATAAATAAAGTGAATTAGAAAATAACGAAGGCAGGAGAAGGCAAAACAATAAGGGTTCATCTTTTATCTTTCTCAAGTGATTTTATTATCAGATCTAATGGCTACATCACGTAAGTACCTTTCAGTAATTATTGCTTTAATTAAGATCCTATAATTTATGTTTACACATAACTCTAGGATGAGAGGGCGTGAGAGAATATCTAATAACATACCATATTTTTATCATTATGGTACTCCTTCCGTTCAATTGAATTAGATATAATTCATTAAAATATATTTTTCATAAGTTAAACAAACGTATCGAATCAAACCGAAGTGATAGAGAGAGAGTATATTATTAGAAAATCTTTGTCGAGCAATCCTTCATCTTTGTATTATTGACATCTAGTTTTTATTAGTAAGATTTGTGTGTATCGGTGAAGCTAAAAAAGATAGCAAGTGCCATAGGTGGGAAATGAAGACATTATTATTCTACATTATGCTTGTAAACGATCACACTGTAGTTTAGCTGTGTTAATAATACAATACTAGAGTGGATAAAATAGTGCACAAATATTCTTTATCTAGGATCAAATATTTGAAGATCGATAAAGTCAGAAACTAAAGTTGCATCCTAACAGAAAGGAACAAAGATTTAGAGACAGCGGACAGTGTTGTGTTACATTACTTGCCCATGCCCTACAAAGTAGGATTATCATGGCAAAGTTAGTCTTATATATCAGCCATTCATCATTTTACTAGCGCCTCATCAAAAATAGTCCAAAGTTTATGGAAAGAATATTTACACCTATGTTTTATTCTTGGATGATACTATGAGGATGTGAAGTATCTTGTGTGACGAAGTTTTTATTACAATGATAGAGAGATATAGCATAGGAGTCGTTGTTACCCGTTGACCCGTTGTGGCGTATGGACCACAATCAAAAGACTTGTAACACATCTCTCTAACAATGCTTTACTAATTGTCTATAGGCGCTATGCAAGAAACATACCAAGTCTTTAATTTGTCATTTGCGTTCCAGTCCGACGACAACAATTCGAACCATTACAGTTTGAAGGCAAAAGAAAAGTTTTAATGTACCGTTGAGGTCAATTTGTTCGGTCGTTAACTCATTATAATATCGCACGAGGATGTAAATACACTCAAGAGACGGGCTGTGGAGTGGTGAACACTACGTAAAGTACGAGTTATAATAGTATACATAGTAGTTATTAACATTTTATCGTTATTCTTATAATCCTAGGTCAATTTCCTTTTACTTTTATAACCTTAACTACTATGTTTTTTTTGACAAATGTAAACTGATATTAAATAAAAGAAAGTCTACAAACAGTCGATTACACATTACCCGTTGTCAAACAAACGAGGACGATAAACACTTATATTACTTGACAGCTAACTAATTGAACTAAAATTTGAAGTAGACCACTAAAAATCAGTAAGGCGACATTTCTTGTAAGGCGGATAATAGTCGTCAAACTAGATTGTAAAAGCTTCACACCTTTTTGGCTTCCTAGCTGCTACAGTTAACTTATTGTACCTGCGAAGAGAGGTTAAACATGCGACAGAAACCGAAGGTCTTTTCTTCAAATTCACTGTAGGCCGAACCACTTGAACTCGACCAATGGAACGATTCTCTTTAATGCAAAATTGTTTACTAGAAGTGGCCCTAACTGCTTCAAACTTAAACTGCACCATAGAGACTTTACTAGCATAAGAAGAGTCGAAGGAGAGGCGCTTCTTCTTATATATTTGGAGAATAACCTCCTCTTGAAGTAGCTCCACAGTCGTAGTTTGCTCGCAATTAGCTTTTAGATGCCCCTCAGGTGGAGGACCAAAGACAGGGACAACAATTGCATCCGTTGAAAACGAAGCAGAAGTGGGAACTGCTGCTTCCCATGACATATTGTCATGGAAAATTCCCGACAGAGTCGAATTTTTGGGAGTCGAATTTTTGGGAGTGAGGGGTTGAACCCTCAATAAGGCCCCGGATCTGGGGTGGAAAAATTCCATAGTTTTCCCATGCACCAAACTATTATAATCTTGCTCCGAAAGATTTAACTTCTTACCATCATTTTTTTGTAGGAGTAGGTTAAAATTGGAAGGCTCCAAAGAAGAAGCGGAGGAGCGATTAAAATCAAGACTACCTTCACCTAAAGCAGACAAAGATGGGCAATGTTGATTATTGCGGTCCATCTTAACTGAGCTAGTGCCACTTTCGTCTTTAATATGACCTAGATCCTCAGTGATGATTTGATATTGCAAGTAATATCCCCTGCTTCAGAAGAGATTATACCTGATTATGTGAATTCATGACAAGGTACATGGTTTTTCCCTTTCTTGTAGTTGGCCAAAGGGTCGAAAGGATAAGCAACCCGTTTGCCATAACCACTATGTATACTATTATAATTCGCAACTTCTAACGGTAAGTTCAAGTATAAGAAATACTTCAATTTCGTAACACATGGAAACAAATAAAAAATAAAATCCTAAGTAAAGTACAGAGCACTTTTGAAATAATCCAACCTCACGTATCAAAACTATCCATTATATTCTTGTAAATATTTTTAATTATTACCAAACCTAGTATGATAAGAATAACAATACTTTACGGCTAACTCCAATTTTTTTTTTCGTTTTTGGTCAAAGGGGACAAATGTAAATTAAAAGCAGAATAAAATCTGATACATCAAGGCGGAGGATGAGGGGAAAGAGGCGTGAAAGCCAACACTAAATCATTCACATATGAATGAATGACATAGTGTGGAACATGGTCCCAAGCAAAGCTACCATTACAATTACTAGTACTACAAAGGAATGCTTAGCAGTTGCATCCGGTGTACCATTAGCTGATATTTTTTCAAACTTTATCTTCAAAAGTCGAGAACCCTCCAATTGTTCCCTACACTCAAGAACAATATTAGCATATGGGCAACCAGGGTTACCCAACCCAAGGATAGAAGAGACAACATGAAGGCATCAGAGGCAATCAAGCAATTTTTCCCGGAACAGACTAGCAAACTGTAACCCTTCTCTTGTAGCAAACACCTCACAAATGAACGGGGTGTGCGTAAGTAATCTGGTTGACCAACCCTTAACCCAAGAACCGACACGATCACGGATGACACACCCAATACTGAGGAATAGGAGGATGGAGAAAAAGGCCGCATCAACATGGACATTGAGCCAATTATGCGGGGGAGGGGCCCAACTACGAGGGTAGCAAGAGGCAGCGAGTTCAGTAGGGAGGGGTAAGGTGGGAAGTGAGGCACGATCATTAGCGGCCACCCACGAAGAAAATGCAAGAGGGTGTGGTCACATCGTCTAGTCCAAAGACGCCAAAGAATATAAGAGAATAAGATAGACCACCAAGGACTAAAACCAGTGCAGTTCGAGTGAATCCAAGGCTGGAATTTAAGAGAGAGAAAAATTATTGTCGACATTGAAGTGGGTCCACACCTCAATCTCAAGGCTACAATCTCTAAGAATATGGAGGGAAGATTCTTGAAGGGAGGGGATTAAACAAAGAGGGCAGCTGGGGGAGGGGTGGATATTCCGTTGGAAGAGGGTGAGATTGTGAGGGAGTTTGTTCGCCCAGATCAACCACAAGAAGGTTTTGATCCTCGGCTGGGTGGTCAGATCCCAAAGCCGGAGGAGGTTGGCCGAGAAGGAAAGGGGATGCGGGGGGGGGGGGGGGGGGGGGATATCACCTCTGCTAGAGGAAGGAAGAGGGATAAAAAGGATGGCCTCGATAACATGTTGAGGAAGAATGAAGTCAAGGGAGCCAAAGGACCAATTCTCGTGAGAAATAATAGTGCTAAGCTTGACACCGCCATACAATTTGTTCAGGGGGCCAGGATGGCGTTCCTGAGAGAACGAAGGGTAGACCAGGGATCATTCCAAAAATAAATGGTAGTCCCATCACCAATAGACCGTATAAGGTAACCTTTGATGAGGGGCCACCTAGCTCCTATGTTCTTCCCAATATGGGAGTCAGAGGAAAAGGGACGGGGGTAGGGAGTAAGTTTTTTTTACTATGAATGGCAGAGGAGGCGAGAGAGGACTTCTCTAGAAGCAGCTTCAAACACATCTTGGTGGAGAAAGAATTATTAAGACGCTTCGCGGCTTTGATCCAAAAGCCCCCCTAAGCCAACGATGAGTCACCAAACTACGGGTAATCTTAGCAATATCTCACAAGAGGAATTTACGGGTAATCTTATCAATATCTTACAAGATTGACGAGGGGAGACAGACGCATTGCATGGAATAAGAGGGGATAGCTTTCAAGGTGAACTTGATCTGACAAAGCCTACCCACCCGGGTTTTCCAACTGCAAAGTTTGAACTGAATAGAGTCGATGATGGAGTGCATGTCAGTCATACTGGGCTTCTTTCTATTAAGACGGAAATCTAGATAGGTACCCACGTTCTTAGTAGACTTAATCCCTAAGGAGGCCTCAAACATGAGAATATCCTCAGGCGGCGTCTTCCTAGAGAAGATAATCTTTCTCTTTAGACAATTAAGCTTTCGACCCAAAGAAGAGCAGAAAGATATAAGGCTATCCTGGAGAGCGCACAGATTTTGTTCAAAGGAGCGACTGAAGAGGAGGATGTCATCTGCAAAGAGGAGATAGAAGAAGGTAGCTCCCCCTTTGCCAAGAGGGAAGATAGACCACTCTTTCTCGGAACAAGGCTGGTGGATAAGGCTGTAGAGGGCCTCCATGCAAATGATGAAAATGCAGGGAGATAGAGGATCACCTTATCTAATACCCCTAGACGACCTAAACCCGGAAAATAGGGACCCATTGAAGATGACTTGTGTAGAAGTATTGGAAATACAGTTCATGATGAGAGAGATGGTCTCAGAGTCAACCTGGGCGTGGGAGAGGGAGGAATGTATGAAGTCCAACTCAAGGCAATCAAATGCCTTCTCAAGGTCAAGCTTGAGAGAAAACCAACCAATTTTCTTTTTTCAAAGTATGCATGGAATGGAGGATCTCAGAAGCTATTATGAAGTTAGTGTCAGTCCCTTTCCCCGGTATAGAGCTCCCTTATTGGGAGAGATGGTGGTATGCATAACGGGCAAAAGAGAGTTGACAATTATCTTTGTTACCATCTTATAGATAGAGTTGTAAAGGCTAATGGGACGGAAGTTAGAGATGACCTGAGGGGAAGGGATCTTAGGGATGAGAGAGATAGAGGTTTTGTTAATCCACTGAGGGACATGTTCTTGAGGAGAAAACCAGAGGCTGGGTAAGAGCAGAGTTCTCGTGGAACACCAAGAATACAAGCATTGAACGAATTTTTTTCTTTCACAAGATTTCCAAAAGGCTTAGAAGCTCAGGAAGACAAAACAGAACTAAGGGAGAGGAGTTTGGAGGGGACACAAACATTGGACGACACCCAGAACGAGTTCACAGTGGGAATGAAACTCGGGTCAGACGGCTATAAGGACGCAAACTTAAAGGCTCTAGGATGATGGAGACCAACAAGGGAAGGTCTGAGGAGGATAGAGCAGTGGTCACAAGATAGTCGAGTGAGGTGAAGTTTGTGATAATTAGGATAATGGCCGTGCCAGAATTATTAACAAATACCCGGTCAAGCCGCTCAAGAATAGGGCTAATACGTCTTTTGTTAGTCCTGGGTAATCTCGGTCAAGAGAAACCAATGTAAATCAAATTAAACAAATCCATGGTCGACTTAAACAAATTGGCCATGTTCCATTTTATACCCGATCCCCCAGTTTCTCGGCGGGACAAGTTACTTCGTTAATGTCCCCAAGGAAAACCCACAGCTAAATAAGTTCTAGAAAAGAAGGTGAAGTTCTTTCAAAAGTTTCCGACGTAGTTTAAATTTGGGGCTAGCATAAATAGCAGACAAAAGAAAGGTAAAATTATTAGAGGGTACCTGAGCCACCACACTGATAATTTGATCTCCCCTATTGACAAGGGATATAGAGGCGTCCCTCACATTATTCTAGAGTATAATTATACCCAACATGGTCTAATACTTCGCAAGAACCGAAAGGGAGCACTCTCACAATGGACTCTGAATGTGGGCTAGTAACGCTGGTTTCCGAGAGGATCACAATAGCAGGTTTGTGAGCATTGATCAACTAAGATAAGTAGGTATCAAAATAAGGTCTAGCAATTCCCCGACAATTTCAGAAGAGAATATTCATGTTGGGAGAAAGTAGTAAGGAGTTAATTAGCTTGGCTTGAGTTCCCGGACTGCCCGCGTTCTCTACCACGTCTAGTTCTCGTACGAGTGTTGCGCTGAAGAAATTTAGATTAGATCCTGTGAGGTCGCAAAAATCTCCCTGTAACTATGGTTTACCACCTCCCACCCTTAGCAATTGTTGAGCTGCGTCATTCTGATTGCAGTTAGGAATACCATTACTGAGTTGGTGAAGCTTGCATCTAGAAACTCTTTCACAACTAAGTTCAACATATAGACCCTCCTTAATCAAGGGAAGATGGGAGTGGGATCTAGTAGGAATTCCAGTCTCTCTGAAACCACCTTTATCAATGAAGAATGATTTTTGAAGTTAATGAACCACGCTAGGACGCACTAAAGCGTTAGGGGGAGAATATGGAGATCGGTCAAATCAGAGAGCTGCGCATGAGCTATGCACCTTTGGAGCATCAGTGGGTTGACCAAGCAAATGGTGGAGCATCGGGACTAGGGGAGGACGCGTTTTCTAGGAGCGAACGAAGAACAGGAGCGGGCACCTGAGGTGAGACGAGGCGATGTTCGAAGATGAAGGTTGCACTGTTGAATTGGGTTTCTGGGAGGGTTAGAGGAGGGGGTAGGTAGGATACCCTGATAGGTGCCTCGAGGTGGATAAGGAGGATAGTGAGGGCCCGCACAATAGAGGAGGATCATATCTCTTTTTTCCATTTTTTGATGAAGGGTGGGTATATTTATTTATGGCGTGGGATAAATTAATTGTGACTAGGTTCAGGACAAGGCGGGCTAAATGTTGGAGTAAGTGTCCTCAACAATAGTGCGATCACTTAATGAAGGGTGGGTATCTAATTAACAAGAATACAAAGGGATGATTAACATTATAGTCAACTAGTCCACATTAATCGGTAATGATTGGATTACTAGAGTTTGACATTACTGTCGTATGATGGTGGTGATCCTTGAGGTCACACCGAAAGGACGATTCCCTAATCATAAAAGTTAATTAATGATATATAGATACAAATTAATTAATCTCTTGAACTGAACAAGTATATATTATAAGTGAGAACCATGTCTTATTGTAATATGATTAAATAAGATTCAATTTGATAATGTAGTCGTTATATTAGTAAGAATGCTTAATGTTTATGAAACATTTGAGATAATCATAATTGGTTGATCATAATTAAAATTAGTTGTAGATTATGTCAACCAAATATGAGATGACCCATTTTATATATATGTGATTATAAATTGTTACTTAAAATGTTAAGTTTAATTTATTTGACACAAAATTGTATTTAAATTAGTTAAATACATAATTATAAGATAAGATAACATGTCACATGTCACATGTCACATATGTGACAAATGACAAAATCACAAAATGTAAAATGGACTCCATATTAAGCATAAAATGTAAGGATTAGGTTTTAATATTGTACTTATTAAGATTAGACAAAATGATTACTAAGCCTAAAACCTATAGCCCACCCTACCACCTTGATTAGGCGAAAAAAAAGAAAAAGCATGCTCTCCCTTCCCTAGGTGGTGCGCCGGTTTTGAGAGCATAAGAGGAAGATTAATTCTTCTATTATTCTCACTTAGTCATATCTCATATTATCCATATTCATCTTCGCACTAGAAATATATATTAAGATAGAAACTTAAGAAGTTTCATATAGCTTATTGTTCTAGATTCAACACAACATTACTATTATAGTAATTTGAACGTGTTGTACTCGGTTTTAAGGGCTACTCATTTGTAGTTCTAGTAAGCTTACAATTGAGTGATAAGGGATAGTATAGGTGCAGTACGAAGGAGAGTTCCTACACTTGGAACTAGGAAGTTCACTCACTTATCTCAAGAGAAACCAATGTAAATCAAATTAAACAAATCCATGGTCGACTTAAACAAATTGGCCATGTTCCATTTTATACCCGATCCCCTCAGTTTCTCGGCGGGACAAGTTACTTCGTTAATGTCCCCAAGGAAAACCCACAGCTAAATAAGTTCTAGAAAAGAAGGTGAAATTCTTTCAAAAGTTTCCGACAGAGTTTAAATTTGGGGCTAGCATAAATAGCAGACAAAAGAAAGGTAAAATTATTAGAGGGTACCTGAGCCACCACACTGATAATTTGATCTCCCCTATTGACAAGAGATATAGAGGCGTCCCTCACATTCTAGAGTATAATTATACCATCACTATACCCAACATGGTCTAATACTTCGCAAGAACCGAAAGGGAGCACTCTCACTATGGCACTACTACAAATACATGCAATAACAACGCCCCATCAACAACGCATACTCATGAAAATAAAGAAAAACCGTTGTGGAATGGATAATTATTTTTCCGCGGAATTTTATTAAACCTAATAACAACGGTGTTATTTTTTCGAACGTTGTTATTAGTTTTAACAACGGCGTGAACTAAAATAACCGTTGTAAATAAATTTACTAATAACAACAGTTTATTCTATATCCGTTGTTATTATTTTAGCGCGAAATAATGAAAAGTAATAACAACGGGTATGAAAAACCCGTTGTTATAATGTGTTATTAATTTGGCGCATTATTTGGCTTAAATTAATAACACCGGATATGATTTTGTTGGACGTTGTTGTTAGTTGTAACAACGGATTTAACTTTGTTAACCGTTGTAAATAGGTAACCTAATAACAACGGTGAATATGAATATTAACCGTTGTCAATACTTTTAATAAAGATGAAAAAAACACAGAACCCTAATAATACTGTACTGCAACACAAAAACACAAACACAAAGCGATTATACTGCATCACAAAACCACAAACACTAATAATTTATTGATTTCCTGATCGTCTCTTTGTCATCATCTCCGTCTGCTATTTCTTATTAATCAGGTATTCTAATAATTTTTCCTTATTGATTTCCTGAATTTCGTTTATTTGTGAATTAGTTGGCTTATTATTGAATTAGTTTTAATTAGTTGGATTTTCTGAATTACTTGGCTTACTATATATACTACGAATGTAGATAAATGACTCGAACTTGGATGAATGCTGCGAATATGAGTGACCCAAACTATAAGGATGGTTTAGCTGAATTTTATGAAGTCGTTGCGAACAATTTGAATGGTTCTTCTAGTTATTGGCCTCCGTGATACTGAAGATGAATTCTGGAGGCAAGCCTTCCGAAGAAGAATTGAAGATGATGGAGGATGTCATTAAAAAGGGTGAGGTAGTGCAACAGATTTGCCAAGAGGCAGACACTACTACCTTGCCAATACATGAGGAGACGGCTGAGAAGATGGGTGAGGTACCTACTGCTGTCGAGGTTTTAATACCTCAAGCCGATACGGTAAATATGATTTTTTTTTTCTGCATTTGTTCTTTCTAGCAGCCATGCCTTTGATTGGTTTATTTTATTAGGTAAATGAGTCGGAAAAGGGGACGCAACTTGAGGAGACGGGTGAGGTACCTAATGCTGCTGAGGTGTTGATACCTCAAGCCGATAAGGTAAATACGACTTAACCATTTTGAACCTCTGCATTTGTTCTTTCCAGCAGCCATTGCATGCCTTTGATTGGTTAATTAATTTTATACGGTAAATAACTCTGAAAAGGGGACGCAACTTGAGGAGCCGGCTGAGAAGACGGGTGACAATAAGGAGGTATGTAGAATATAAGAAGTTAGTATATGCTGTCAGTGCTAAATCTGGTCTGGACATGTTCAAGTATAATAGCCGACCCACCAACAATAAATACTTGTAACTAACTTTACATTATATACTCAATATAGATCATTTATGATATCTATTATATTTTGGTATTTAGTAAATAATGTGTATTCTTCAGGCCACAAAAAGGCGGGTAGTTGTTCGTCTCGCCGACCCTTCATTCAAAGAGAATGTGATTGTTGCTCGGTGTTTCGTATACCCAAAGCCCAAGGACTCAGCGGAAACCATCTTGGTTCATGGCGTACGACTCTTGCCGAAGCATGCAAAAGTGGGGATAGTGGGAGTCGTGAAGGGCTATGGAACCCGTAAACTGCCCGTCCCAGTCCGCGACGACATAGTAATACTGGCAGATGCGGTTAAATGTTTTGTCCAATGGCCTCAAGGCCACATTTTCTTGGCTCGTGATTGTAAAATTCAACAGAATGTAGACGGGGTTAGAAAAATACATCTAATGTAACCCGCCTTTTGTCTTTGTTCATCACCTTCATAAATAGTGAAATTTATACTATGTTTTATTTTTGTTTTGTAGGTAACAAAAAACATGGATAAGTCTAACTCGATAGACAATAATCTTTCTACTCCCTCGTCAAAACAACAACTTGATGAGGTATTTAATCAACTCTCTTTCTATTTTAAGTTCTACTATCGCCTCATCATTGAAAGAGCAACTTAATTTAGTTAGCCACATGTAGGTTGTGAAAGGTAGCACACCGCATCATTTCCCCAAGCTGAAAGAGGTCAGGAGTCTATCCGGTACTAAATATCATGGGAACGTTTACATGGAAAAAGTACGAACGTTGGCGATGCTGGAGCTTTATAAGGAGGCTGAGAGACGCATAGCAAGCGAGCAATTAATAGTTATTCCGCTCGAGAATGATATTGTAGGGGTAGAACGCCAAGCAATGCTGGATTGGGAAACGCTAGCCGTTTGGGCTGGCCTTGACGAGATTGATGTCCAACACCTATATGTTTGGATGAAGTAAGTTTCTTAATAAATTAAATCATGCAGTATTCTAATATTCTGACTAAGTAAGATATAGTGTTTATAATCTCGGAATTAAAACCGGCATGTAGGTACTTGAACTCGGTTGTGATCCCCGCCGAGACCAATATTAATCCACTTCCTCAATACGGATTCATGTGCCCAAATGTTTTATCTATACATATCGAGATGTTTTCGTATGAAGAACGTGTAAATTATATTGCTGGGGAGTTGGCGAAAAACAATAAGCTCATTTTTGCCCCTTATAATGAAGCCGGGTAATATATAATTAATATTACGATTCCAAATACAATTGCATTTTTATATGTTTGGTTATGATAATGCATGTTGTGCTTGTTAATAATGATGTGTCTCTCGATCTCTAGGAGACATTTGGTGCTAGCAGCGATCAATCCGACCACGAAGAAAGTATTTTGGTTGGACTCTTTGCATGGACAATCATCCGAGACCTTTAAGAAGTTGATTATTAAGTAAGTTTATAATACTGATGATGATTTGGCACATAATATTAAGTTTCATTTATTATTATTAAGTAAGTTTATATTACTGATGATGATTTGGCACATAATACCTCTTTCCTTTTTTAAAGGGCCTTTGAGAAGAAAAGAGCAACCGGCAATCAACCGACAGAATATTCTGATGATGGCCCTACTTTTATTACGATAACAGGGGTACGTACGCGCAAATACAATACCTTAATAATTAAGTGCATTAAACTAATTACGCATTTACATCTGTCTTTTTTAATTACGCATTAAACTAATTGGTAATTGCCTTCTCGTCTCTTCGTTTATTATGTAATAATAGGTCCCTAAACAGCCGGATAGCATCCAATGTGGATACTACGTTTGTCGTTTCATGTTGGAGATTATTAGGCGAAGATATATCAGCATTTCAGAAAGAGTTAGTAGTTTAATGTAGCTATTATTTACTTTTTTTCATTAGAGCTGATATTTTTTCTGCTATATATATATGATCGATGTTGCTAATTATGTATGATATGCCTATACTGTTGTTACCCTATTGATCGATGTCTTTTATTTGTTTTATCCGCAGTATTCAATCAACACGCCACATGTCCCTGAGTACACTAAGCACAATATAGACGAGGTAAGGGACTTGTTGGGCAAATACGTCCTTGATGAACAAACAAAGAATAAATGAAATTTAGATTATTTTGGAAGCAGATAGGGAACTTTAATTTGTATGTAGAAGTCATTAATTAGAGCGAGTTGTAAGTATGAATTGCTCTGAAAGAGATCATTTTGGTTGTATATATCATCTTGCTGCTGCTGTACATGAATTGCCCTGTACATGAATTGCCCTGTACATGAATTGCTCTGATTTATATATAGATATATCATTTTGCTGCTTCTGAAATTGGTTTATGCTGCGTACTGCTGCTACTGCTGCTGATTTATGCAGGATTTTAACTGGTGGCATAGGAACAAATTTCAATTTTTTCAAAAACAATAATAAAAATAATAACGGTTTTTCAAAATTCATTAAAAGCGTTGTAACATATTTCCTACCAAAACTTATCATACCTTTAACAACGGTGTATTATAGAATACCTGTTGTTATTAAAACTTTCCACAACGGCTTCTTTATTATACTCCGTTGTAAGTAACAATATTCACAACGGGTTTGAAAAATTAAAGCGTTGTTATAATCCTTCCCACCAAAATTAATCATACCTTTAACAACGGTTTAATTTCATAGAACCGTTCTCGTATCTTTCCCACCATAATTATTCACACGTTTTAACAATAGTTATCTAGTAATAACAACGACTTATTACCGTTGTTAAAACTATTCACAACGGTATTTTTATTAAATCGGCACCGTTGTTAAAACCTTTAACAACGGAGGCTTTAACAACGTCCGCTTTTTAATATTACAACGGTTTTTAACCGTTGTCATAGCCTGTTTTTGTAGTAGTGGATTCACTAAGATTTGAAGCATTTTTCACTTTAATTTGCCCCTAAAAATTAGCCCCTTCATACAAATGCTTCACAAAAATAATAGCTACAAATAAAAAACGCCTACCTTTTGAGCTAGTAGCTAGACTATTGTGTATGGGTGCTCTTTTGAGAAGATTTTGTTCTTATCTGTCAAAGTGAATTTGGAAGAACAAAAAAGTTCAAGAAGTGAAGTTATGTTCAAAAGAAGAAAATAAAAAATGTAGAAAAAAATGAAAAGAAAAAGAAATAAGAGAAGAAGTTGTGAGTATCTCCTCAAAATGTCAAATCAATAGAAGGAGTTTACCCTTGTGTTTCGTGTGTAATAAGCCAAATTGTTACTTCTGGCTTCATCGTTCGTTTTGTGGGAATTAATCGAAAGTTTGGATTGAGTATTCATTTATCATTGGTCAGTTGCTAGCTCATTCTAACCTTCACATGACCATAACTAGTTGTCCACCTTTCACCCATTTCCCAAAGCTTTCTTAATATTTTTTGGCTTCTTTTCTATGTGCATTGTGATCTTTGACTTGTGTTTTGAATTGTTTACCATATTAGACTGCGGACACATTTTCATAATTCGTAGATAGGTGAGTGTCTCAAAAATATTTACACATAAGGAAATCACCTTTTTACATACATTGAGTGTTCGAGTGTACCGTAAGAGTTCATTTGTCAAAAGATCATGCAAGAGCCAAAATTCTGTAGTGAAATTCTTTGCGCTACGCCGTTATGTAAATCTCAGCCATGTTTATGTATCATTCTTGCCCACGTTGCTTTTGGGTTATGATTCATTATGTTTTCAAAGTCTTACGTTGAGATTTGTTTCTTGATGGTATAGTAGCCAATGCTTGCAACCTTGTCCTGGTATTGTTTGTTATGTTTGCTTGTCCATAGCTTGGGGGAGTTTGATAAGTGAATATTTGTATGATTTTAACCCCCACTTTAGCTCGGTTTTGTATGTCATTTATGCTTTGTTAAGCCATTTTATGAGCTAATATCGTCTTCTAGGCGAATTCCTGTGTTCTAACCTGTTTTGTAGGGAAAGTGACGTTTCTACGCCCTTTTTCTATATTCCCGAGCATTTGCCTAGAACCCGACGGTTCGAAGAAGAAAGCTTGACCATGTGTAAGGCATTTCAAGAAGGTTCACTAACTTAAGAGAGAGAAGAAGCAAAGACGGTTTCGTAGTTGTCGGAAGATCAATCAATTGGGTGGAAGAATTCATCGCTTTACATCAAACCCTATCAAACAACCCGATTGTAGAAGTCAAGGGGGATGTTGGAAGTCAAGTCAAGCAAAGGAAGATGAAACTTTAGTCAACCGCTTCTAGAAGACCACATTCCCGATCAGGTAAGTGTGTACCCGATCGGGTATCCTTGCTGATCCAAGCATGACGGCTCCTTCTTCCTTATTTTGTCCTATGTGTTTAATGCCCGACCTCTTCTCCACGAAACCCTGATACTATAAATAGATGATCTAGTCACACTATCTCTCACACAATCTAATCTTATATCTCATACAATCTTCTTACATATCTTCTTTAGAATAATCTTTAGTTTTCTCTTTAGCTTTAGTCTTTCTAGTTTAGATTATCTTCTACTTTTGTCTTTTGTTCTTAGTTTATTTCTGTCCATTTCAGATCAAAACATTACTTTAGTTCAATAAGAATTTCAATCTTTGTAGTCTACTTTGTTGGGTACAAGAGTTGTAATTCAAGGTACGGTATTTCTATGCGAAGGATTTCTATTGTCGTTATCGCTTTCATTGTTGATCGTCATCTAGGTATTCCTAATTTATCCTTTGTTTATTGTTCTTTATTGTTTTCCATTTGATTGTTATTCTCTATTCATATCACTTAGATTCGTTTTTATGTTGTTATAATCACAGTTTCATTTCTCAGATTGTCATATAGTGTCGTTATTATCGCCACATAGAGAGTCTAAAATATTGTTAAAATCAACTAAATATGCCTATCTTAACTTTCATTGTTAATATCATCGTAGACATAAACATAATCATGAGTGAGTAGTCACCTTTCTAGGGTGTAGGGTAGCCATGTTAGACTGATTAAAAGATGATAATTGGATAAAAGAAATTATGCTTTTAAAACATTGTGTCTATGCATGTTTGGACTTTAACGATAGTTGACGATTCTTGATCACAATCATTGACTAGTATGGAATTCTTTTCCAAGGTAGACATACGAGATTTGAATAGACAAAGCATGACATGGTGGATTAAGACCTAGTAAATTGCATAAAAAGCCTGCTAGACCATCTGATCTATGATTGTAATGAACACACCATTCTTACGAACGCGCAATGAATTATTTGCATATCCTAAATCCAATTTCATCAATATGTCAATCTACATGTGTGAACCTATTTCCCTAGATGCTTCTCATTATTGTTAAATCATCATTTGCTTTATTGCTTTCATCTTTAATTGCTTTTATCTTATTTTTATTTATGCCTTTTCTTAGTTTAGACATCACAATTCCAATACCCAAAAAATCATTAGATAAAACTCAATTGTGAGACGATTCACAATCCATAGGAAACACCATCTCCCTGAGGATCGACCCCTACTTCCCTAATTACATTAATTTGTTATTAGCCTAGTCTGGGTAAATTATCTTTGTATTGGGCTTGCGACAGGCCCGATCAAGTCTTAGCTTCCGCATTGATGATTAGAGTCTTAGACATTACATTCATTGTCTTTATTTTAACAGTTGTATTATTGGTACGACGGTATGTCGTCTGTATTTGGAATGGTCTAAGTCGATTTAAACATTTGATTTAATACGTATGTTCTTTTATGGTCTATTTGATATGTACTATCTCGGGCAACCGAGATGATAGTATCCCGATGTACTAAGGAGGTCTTGTAAGGGTCTTTGGTATATGAAGGTGTTACAAAGGGGTATCAGAGTTTTGGTGGTCTGGTCATGTGAATGCGAGTTTCCGTGAGTTTGTTAGACTTTTGAGTTTAGAGAGCTTGCAGAAATTATGTGTTGGGCATATGTATAAATGTCGTATTTTATTGTTATCGTTTCGTTAGCTGTTGTCGTGTGGGTTTAAGAGTAGAGTCTAATCGGTGGAGATTTAAAAGTAGTTATTGTTGAGTTCCTTGTTCTTTTAGATTTTGGTCGAGAGGCTTGATTGTTGGAGTGTTTTCGCATGTGGATGCGATGTTTTGGACTTAAAGGGGTATGAGGAAGTCATGAGATTTGGTTATGGTGTACTTGAGGTTGTAAATGGTTCTTTGCCGAGATAGGTTGTAAATGAGGTGGAGTGTTATGCGGTCGAGATAGGGCGAGAGTTAAGAATGATGTTATGAGTAATCGTGGTAAAGGACTTATTTAATGTGTTGTGTTAATATTTTTAGGGGGATTCGAGGTGAATTGAGGAATGGATGGTGTTTGGGATTTTGGTATATTTGGCGGTGTTGGTCTTAGGGTATTAAGCGATTTTGGGTAAGACGAATGATGGCAATGAAAAAAGTAGATAAGAGTTCGATAATAAAGGGGTTAAGAGTCTTCAATACTGTTTTGAGAAGAGTAAGTTGTCGCATAACGGTTGTTTTATTTTGCGGAATATGAGAGGGAATAGTGGTTGGATGGTAAGTTAAGTGAATTGTTGAGGAGTATGTTGTTGAGGTATTATTATTATAGGCATGCATGTTGAGTTGTGGTATTAGTTATTTGGTGATGATTGGTTTCGTTATGTAAGAATAGTACTTTTTGGTATGGTGGTAAGCATGAAAAATAGTAATAATATTAATGGTTTGAGTATGAGCGAACTTCGAGGGAGAAGTTCTTTTTAAGGGAGGTAGAATTGTAGCATCGCATGTTGATAGCATAGGAAATGGCGACAAGTTTGGACCTATTAATGTGGGTATCGTGACGAGGAGTTAGTTTTGGTGATGTATGCGTGATAGTGTTGGAATATTATGATGTGAAATGGTATGTGCACTGTGTGATGTTTTGGGTACTTCTGGGTAGATGAGGTGCTATGTGTTGTCGAGAGGTTGAGTTTGATATGATTGGTGAGTTTTATGATATTGTTCAAGGAAGAATGTTGGTATGTGTTGTTAATGGAGTTGAGATACTTGTTTATATTGTTTAATGATATCGTTAATATTTTGAGATTTTAATAATGGCGTGTAACGGTGCGAGCTCAGATGTCTTGTGAAGGTATCTCAGTTTGGTAAGGGTCGATGTATGCGTTGATGGAAACTCGGGTTATAATGTTGTATCTAATTGTGACGGTTTTGAGGGCACCTTTGGTATATGATGGTGCTAGTGTTCACTTGACTGCTGGTTTCTTTGTTGGTAATGAGGGTGTGAACTTCGACCCCGAAATTCATTTTTAAGGAGGGAAGAATGTAATAATTCGTGTTAGTTTTGTAAGACTTTTGCTTTATTATTAGTCTTAGTGTGTCTGATGAAGACTTGGTGTTGGTTTGTCCCGAGTTGATATGGGATTGGTGGAGTCCTTGTGTTTGGAATGTTAGGAGTTTGGTTAGAGGTCATAGAGTTTAGGTTGTTGTGTATGTTCTTGTCTTGTGTTGTGCTTTGAAGTAGGAGTATGAGTTTTGAACTTTGAGAACGAAGGTCGTTCTTAAGGAGGGAAGACTGTAAAACTCCGTATTCTGAGTACTGTGTACTCGGTTGAGTTGAGGTTACTCGACTGAGTGTGTTTGGTACTCGGCCGAGTAGAGTGAATTCGCCCGAGTAGAGTGCGTGTCAGTTAGGCAGCCTTCTACCTAGTTGGCACTCAGCCGAGTGTTAGTGCACTCGACCGAGTGCGTTGTACTCGACTGAGTGCTTCTTGCACTCGACCGAGTACACCGGTCTGCGGGTTTATTTCGGACGGTTTGATTAAAGATTATTAAGAGGTTTTAAAGCATAATTCAGCAGTTTACGTTTCGTAATCGTCAAACCCTAATATTCTAAACTCTCTCAAAACCTCTCAAGAATCAATCATTCCAAGCCAGATCAGATCTCTTCTTGTTTGTTGATTTCACTTGGTATGTAATTCAATTATTGATTATTGTTATTTACTATGCATTGAAACCCTAATTGAATTGAGGGAAAAGGGAAGAATGATTAGTATTGATTATGTTAATTGCATGTTTAGGGGGAGACTTCGTAGAGGAAGATTTCTAGTGATTGCGTATTTATGATTTACTGCGGATTTGCGAAAAGGTAATATTTTCAAATCAGTATTTTTTATGTTAATCTTTGTCATGAGATGTGTGGCTTATTGATGATGATGATGGTTGTTATTGTGATGATGATGATGGTTATTGTTGTGACGATGATTATGGTTACTATGGTGATGATGATGGTGTTTGGAGTTAGAGTTTAAATTTTGATACTTGGTTACTATATTGGTAATTCGCCGGGAGATGGATCAGACCTCGAGTTCGCCTCTCATATATCTCCCGCTATGAGTGGGATGTGCACATTAATGTTCCGGGTATCTCCCTGCGATGAGATGGAATTTTGATGCCTAGTGATGCGGTCTGGGATCAATAGGTGGTTTTGCAGATCAGGGTGGTAGCCTGATGCTGCTGAGGTGACCGTTGCGGTGGGCCTCTGGTTTTTGTTTCTGTGATGATTAATTTGTTATCTTGTACATTGATCAGCTTATGGAATACTGACCCCGTATTATTTTCTAAAACTGTTGTGATCCATTGGGGAATGGTGAGCAGGTGTTTAGCACGTAATTCAATGATCTTGCGTTGGGGAGTTGATGGGATTGTCGCTGTTGAGTCGTAGCTTCCGCATTGATGATTAGAGTCTTAGACATTACATTCATTGTCTTAATTTTATCAGTTACATTATTATTACGACGGTGTGTCGTCTATATTTGAAATGGTGTAACTCAATCTAAACATTTGATTTAATAAGTATTTTCTTTTGTGGTCAATTTGATATGTACTACCTAGGGCAACCGAGATGGTAGTATCCCGATCTACTAAGGAGGTCTTGTAAGGCTCTTTGGTATATGGGGGTGTTACACATATGGACATTGGCAAACCCGTAATTTAGCCTGAAAAAATTAATAGTGTCATAAATAACATTGTATGAAAGATTTTACGTATTAATTAATAGACATGCATGCAGTATTAAGAAGTCTTATAAGATATTGAGTGGCTCGTAATGGTGCTTGACCATAAGCTTGTTGGGAGAAAGGGCTAATAAATCGACGAGTGCGATCCCGGTACCAAACCATGTAAGGGTCATTGTCGGCCATTTCATTTTACCCTCAACACCAAGAAACCTAAATTGTCCCCTCCTATCCCACATAGCTATGTAAGGTGAATATTTGTCCATCCAATTCCTTGTATGGGCACCCCTTTTGTCCACTTTGTGCAACTTTGGTTCTATATCAGCAGGTGCAGGTATATCTTGTTTCCACCAAAATTGACGAGCCACCTTATTAGTCAAATGTCACTCAATAATGTTGAAGCTTATCATAGGTGATACCACGGCCCAATCATTCAAGTCATCATAATAGAAAATTAGGCAAAAAAGAGAAAATGGCTTGGGGGTAAGGTTGCCATATAAATTGATCGGGTCGCATGGTATCCAAAGCAACCCTATATCCAAGTAGAGTGGTTGTGGTTATTCCTTGAGGCCTCTTACGATGCACGCTTAACCACCTACGACCCAATGAGTCAACTTTTAGTTGGTGTTGAGAACCTAATGGGTATGGTCCTTGTAAAAAGGGTGGATTTTCAGGGCCCGTGAGTATAGGTCGACCAATTGTAATCCGCTCCCACGCCAATAATTGCAATAGAATAAAGAGACATCCTATGTCTCTTGACTTGATATTGCTTGCTCTACATAAATTACGATATAATGTAGCAAGAACGGCATTACCCCAAGAGTAATCATCAATGGTGGTCAAATCCTTCAACAAAGGCAAATACACAACTTGAATGTCATTACCACTCTTATCCGGAAACATGATAGTTGCCATTAAGATAAGCAAATAAGCTCTCACATATTGATGTAGAACCTCTGCATTTGCGAAATCGTTTACTATGCGGTCTACCTTTTGCCTTTCTTTTGAGCTCATCACACACAATTCTAGGCTCATTATAATGGCCCGAATAAGCCTAATCTTTCAAAGACTGAAATTTGCTAGCATATGAAGCCAAGTGCTCTGCTGTTGTGTAGCTAATGTTCACAAATTGGCTTTCATTTTTTTTAAATACGGCATACACATGTAATCAAGGGTACTTGTACGTTTGAAACTTGTTACTAGTACAAGTTCTCTTTGACAAATCAACGGTATGCAAATGTTTACCACATGATACATTTCGTGAATCTCTACGTGTTGTCACTTGGTACAACCCTCCAACATGGTCAAAAGATATAACCTTGTGGTATGATCCTTTTTTTTGCAGTGATAGGAAATGCCCCCGCCAAGTTAGTAAGAAAATGCGGTGATAGGAAGAAAATGTGCTCCTTTAAGCACATTAGTAAATGCCCCCGCCAAGTTAGTAGTCAATATGTCATACCTATGACCACCATCGTGACAAATTGACCACTCCTCTATTCCTATTTCAGCTACATAATGTTGTGCATCTCTATTCATCTCACCTAGACGACCAAATCCAATGTCAAACTTCTTTTCTTGAAATTGCATAGCCATTGACCCAAACATATTTTTGACTTGTACATTCCTAAATCTAGTATTAACATTTGAAGACAAATGACGAATGTAAATTCTTTGAAAATCATAAAGCTCCTCCCACCCACTACCAATTTCACTCATTGCTTTAATTATCCCCGCATGTCTATCAGATATGACACAAAACCCACTTCTTTTGGTGAAAAAGAGTCTTATGCAAGCCATGAACCAAGGCCAACTATCGGTATTTTCGGATTCAACAATAGCAAAAACAATAGAAAAAATTTGGTTATTAGCATCAATTGACATAGCCGTAAAAATTGTTCCTTTGAACTTCTCGTACAAGTGTGTTCCATCAATGGTTAAAACCGGCCGACAATATTCAAAGCCATCAAGGGGCATAGTTTAAATGCCAAAAAAATACTCTTGAATGTATGCACATTTGATTTTTTCTATGGGTCTGGTTGACCATTGGACAATAGTACCACGATTAGATTCCTTTAAACCTTCCATGAAACGAGGTAACATCTCATATGATGCATCTCAATCACCAAATATATCCCCAATTGCTCTTTGTTTTGCATTCCAGGCTTTGGCATAAGATATTTAGTAACCAAACTTATCTAAAATAAGTTCAAGAACAGACTTCGCCTTATATTCCAAATCTCCCTCAACAAAGTTACGAATCAATTGACTTATGAAACCTTGTTTTAAATTAAAGTGGTCTCGAGGAACCATGTCACCAACACAAGAAGAGTCATGAGGACCTTTGTATGTAACAATTGTAAATGCTTGATAATAAGAGTTTTTTTTTGTCGCTCTTAACTGCTAATTGCAAGGGTTAGGAGATCGCCCACATTTAAAAGGGGGACAGTGTTAGGCTTTGATTCCGCAACCATGGAAAATTGATTTGCTTGAACACTATATAATGTCACCTCGTCGCTTATTAAAGCTTTGTTTGGGAACAGTTGTCCAACATCAAACTCTTTCCCTTTTTTCATTTCGAAGCATATTTTCCCAAGTTTTCCAACTACTCAATTCATCCTCATCTAATGGATCAACCTTATTAAACTCAACAATGGGTGTACTAGCAAAGACAAGATCATCATCACCATCTTCCTCAATTGCCATCAAATTCTTATCAAGTGTGGCCAACTCCTTATGAAACTCATCACCTTCTAAGTTATCATCAAATTCCCCCTTAATTACATCATTAGATTCAATAGATACAAACTAACCAACATTATCTAGCCTAATAGTAATACTTGGTGTAGGGGTGACAATTTGGCTAGTGGAAACTTCAACAAATATGTCCATTGAAGGAGCATTTGAATGACGAACACTTGCCCATCATAATGCTTTAAAGGCTTCCTCATTATTAAGTGGTAACTCAATTGATTGTGAAAATTTCATTTTCACAATCAATTCAGAACTCAACCAATTACCTTATATATCTCTTCAACTAATTCCAAATATGTCATCTTTGTACTAGTTAAAATAAAACATTGATTCCCTTCTCTATAGTAGACCTGACAAAAGTAACCCGACTTGAATGACCCGACCCGTGATCCGAAATTGCCCTGAAATACAACACCTGAATATGACCCGAAACCCGATTTGACCCGACCCGACCCAAACATCACCCGAGCTTTGTTAACCCGTAACTGAGCCGACCCGAAAATAACCCGATCCAAAACCACTCATCCCGAAAGTGATCCGACAAAAAATAACTTTAATTGAACGGAAAAGACTCAAAATGGCCTTTTGTGTCTTATTCTTTTACCAAAAATGAACCGACCCGAAATAACCCGACCCGGTTGACCCGAAACGAACCTGACAACAAACCCGAAACCCGAAATGACCCGACCAGACCCGAATTAACCTGAAATCAACGAGAGACCCGAACTGACCCGACCCGAACTGGTCCGACCTGAACCCGACCCGATTGACCCGTTTGCCAAGTCTACTCTATAGGAAACATATCCATTTTGCTCCAACACCTCTCCATCCCAATAACACATAAGAGGATAATCACAAATTTCCATTTTATACATGAACAATGTAACACATTTAGTATATAAATCAACAATTTGTCATCTAATTATACCAAAAACACATAACTAAACCAAAATTAGAAGCAATTAAAACAAACACACTAATCTAGGGTTTCAAGATTTGGGGGTTTTTAATACAATTACATAAATTTCTATACGAAAGCTAGATTTAAGCACAAAAAAACAAAATTAAAATCAATGAGAACAGAAAAATAACTAAAATTTAATCACATTCACTAAACAAATGAAAAGAGATTGAAATACCTTGCTAGTTAGGAATTATAACTAAGAACTCATGGTTGTGAGGCGAGAGACACGATGGAGATGAAGTGTGGGGTGATGGGAAGTGAGATAAGGAAGAGCTAAGCAAGGCGTTGGATTTTAGAGTGATAGATATGTGAGATTGTGTTTAGATAAGTATAATGATAAGAGAGAGGAGCTCGGTCCGTTTTATAAAAAAAATGAAGTCTTAGAGACACGTCAATCTGATTGGCGTGTCTAGTGAAAGAAACACGCCAATGCGAATGGCGTGTTTCACTTCCTTCATATTTTAGAACTCCTTGTATGTTTTGTTGTCAAAAATTTCTACCTGTATATACACGCCAATGCAAATGGCGTGTCTTTAGGAAGAAAGACGTCATTCGGATTGGCGTGTTTAACTTGCTACATATTCAGACCTTCCGCCTCTCATTGACTTTAGAGATACGTCATTGCCAATGGCGTGTTTCTTCTGTATTATTGGCTCGCGAAATCCGAGCCTAAATGGACACCATTTTGACAAATATTTATTTTTGAGCATTATTTTAAAAATGTTATTTTCTACATTAGCAGCTTAAATGAAAGCTACAATGATGATGCGTCGATACCGAAAATGGGCTGGCAGATATGGTTGGCTCGACTTGGGCAAAAGCGATGTCGTTGACATTGCTCAAATTAATTAGAGCCTAGACAAATAACGGTGCGACGATGTGATGATGGCCACTCGGTCACGATGGTGGATGGTGTGTTCGAATTTGACTGAGCAAGTAGGTGCAGTCATGCCCAGTCATGAGTTTTTTTAGGCCCTAGACAAAATAACAGATTGGGGCCTATAAGAAAATGTAATGCATAACAAAAAAAATGACATATGATATATATCAATTATATTATAGTTTTGTTGTTTACTCATGATATATTGTAATCATAAAAAATGGTTTTTACAAACATTATTTGAGGTAAAATCATTGATGATTATATCAATATTAACGTCTTTCAAACAATTGACAAAACTGCAAGATAATTCAACCATTCTTGTGATATTTATGCCCTCAAGTAGATTTTGATCAACTTTAACTTTGAAAAACTTCTTTACGCTAAAAAATCCTACAAGCGATTAAGCATTTTGGACAACAATTTATTGTAACAACAAACTCAAGAATTTCACTAACATTAGTTTACTTGACAAGGTAAATTGTAACACCTTAAATTTCTCATAATTCTTTTTCTTTCAGAACCTAATTAGGTTAACTATAGAAAAATTGTTTAAGTTTTTGAAAATGAGTTCTTTAGGATGTTATTTCTTGAAAAAACTGTATGTTCCCTTACTAGAAACTAGCCCATTATTTCCCTTTTCACGAAAGTTCTGTCATCCTTTTCAATTTGCAATTTTACGTTACACCTTTTTTCTGAGGGGACAATTCTTTATTGATTTTGTAAGCTTCCCCTTAATTAGTGATGGTAAATCTGTATTGTAAATAAAGGAATTAATTTCAAAGCAAACTTACGATTGAAGTAATAGAATAAGAAAATGAGATAGCCTCACCGGGTGGTACTTAGTTTTAGTACCCAAAATATTTTAGTAAATGATGACGATAGGGTATATTAGAAATATTTATTGAACATACATTCTTACTACAATTCAATATGACTCCTCAAATGGTCTATTACTGTGAATTAATTAATGAAACTCGGGTTTTAAGCTACTAGAGTATAATCTTCTATGTATTAAAGTTGTGTTTTTTAGATGATTGTGATTGGTTCTAAATTTTTAGTTTATAGAGCCCACCATGATGTCTCCTATTTTCATTTTTGCCTTTATTATGACAACATTCTTTACTTTCATTATTTTCCTAATGTTTTTACTATAGTTTGAAAATAAAGAAAATAAAAAAATAATGTATTTCTTAATAAAATAAAATTATATCAGATGATATATAAAAAGAATAAAAAATACAAGTGTCTCTTATAAAAAAAACAACCCATGTATCTTTTTGCACGGGCATAAAACTAGTGTTATTTGTAGTATCAGTATTAATCTCAATAACTTTCGTTGATCTAACCATGAAAAATATGTAAAATGGGAATATCACTATTCAACAAAACTTCAACCTTCTTGGCCTCCATTGAGATGCGTCTATCAACTTGAAAAACGATGAAAATGTTGCTATGAGAGCTCTCGACAATGCTAAGTGTAAAGGGGAGCCGCTTGCTGATAAATATGCTAGTTCTGCGATCCCCCTCTTTAGAAAGAAATAAGTTGAAACTCATAAGTACTAGAGAATATAAGGAAGGCAAAGACACGTGTTCGACTTAAGGCTGAACTTATTGGTAGTGATTTTCCTTTAACGATGACATTACACAAGGAATTTAAGCTTTTCTTAAAGCTCGGGAACCATGGCATTTGGATTGGTCACGAGGTGATCATCTCCCCGCTGCCGGAGAAGACAACAAAAATGTTATCAAGAAGTATAACCATGCATAATGGGAATCTTATTAACATCTGAGACTTGACAGTTATAAATAGAGGTTTTATGGTACTTAAGAATATGAAAAACAGTTGTCATGTCAAAGTACCTTAGTTAGAATTTGTGCTCCCAGACACTTACGTGTTGTGTTTTGGGTTATTGACTCATATCACTTTCGGAATGTGAATATGATCTAAACGTCAAGTACTTCTTTCGTGCTTATTTCCATTTTGCATCTGTCTAATTTCCCGTGGCAAAATCTATTAGCCACGAAAATTAAACAATTGCGCCACGAATTTAGCCATGGCTTAAAAGCTCATTTGTACTACTATGTAGTAGTGAATATACCGAGTCTCGTTAACATATAATTTGAGACTTAACAATTGAAAATATAGATTTTATGGTACTTACAACTTTGAAAAACCGTTGTCACATCAAAGTACCTCAGTTAGAACTCGTGCTCCCTAGAACTTTGAAATACTTTAAATTGCAACTTGTGCTCTCTGACACTTACGTGTTATGTTTTGGGCTTTTAACTTCGAGGAGAGTTCCTCTCCATTTCCTAAATAGAGATGGAGAGGTAAGTTCATTTCAATGGTCTATATTACATTATGTGTGCATCGAACAGTTTAATATTTATGTATAAAAATAAATATAAATTGAGTGTAAAAGGAAATCTATAAAATCTAATTAAAAGGGTATCTAAAATAATGTGACATGACAAATTTTAATGTGACATGACAACTTTTAATATGATATGGATTATCAATTTATTAGTCACATTATTATTTATTTTTTAAAAATGAAAAAAAAAAAGCTGAAACGTTAAATGCAATTTAAATAGCATGGCAAACATTAAACTATGGCCCTTTTAATCCCCCTAAAAAATTAAGAGCTTACTAAAATTTTCCTGCCTAAATGATTTATTCTATAAATAGACTTCCTTATATCATATCTATAACTAGCTGTACTATTCCAAACAATAAATAATTCTATTCTTTATAAAATGGTATGATATCTTTTCAATATTTATTGACATATTTATAGGTTATTCTGATTTTGTTACATAAATTAAATTATACGTATTATGTGATTGAAATATTTTACTGTTATTATTTTTTTTATCCAAATATAATGACAACGAACACTTTTTTAGCAAACGCTTTCTAAATAAGTCTACTATTCTGTCTTTAGATATGAACTTATGTACTGCAAGTTAATAGTATTCATAGATATTTTGACTTCTACAACAACAAAAAAATTACAAGTCGGTTTATATATATATATTTTTTCTTACATTTAAACTTAATATCTATCTCTTCTCCATATTATGTGAACATTTATTTTTGGTTATTTTAAAATAAAAATTATTTAATACTAAATATACTTATTACCACACTTATCTTATCTGATTGTAATACCAATGTCACTATTTCATATTTATATTATGCTTTTAGTGGATATCATGGTACAACAACAATAGTTTTTTCGCAAATATAGTTAACAATATTTCAGTAAAATCGACAATCTTATTAGAAGTAAAAATGTTGAACCTTCTCTTTTCTACCTCTTAATACATAACATTAATAAGAGTAAATTATATAATTAAATTACAATTAGAGTTATAAGAGTGATACAATTGTTAAATTTTGTAATATGTTAATTTAAAAAACCGCGCATTCGCGCGGGATATATACTAGTTTATAGATAAATTAAAAAAACAATTGAAAATCAAAATGCATACAATTTTTTTAATTTCGACGTTTATATTTAGAATATTTTAAGCAGCGAATAAATATCACATAATTCAATTCTTACGCCTTTATAAAAAGAACCGAAGAAGTTGTAAATATTAAGGGCAAATTTGTAATATACTTAACATTAAACATTAACCTTTTAACTTTTAAAACTAGAATAGGTTAAACAACAAATACAAATTTACATTACTCTAATTGTAAAATGTTTATATGTGCAACTCCCTTTTATTGTTATAAACTTGCTCAATTTCATTAAACTGTGCACATATATAAATCTATAAATATAATCTATACCAATAATTTATAAATAAAAGGAAAAGCATGCGAGGTTGATTTTCTAAAAAAAAAAAAAGTTGGAAAAAAAATGAAGGAAACCTTTTACATTTCATTTCTTCTTCCTCCATATTCATGTATATAATAAATTTGCTAATAATGAAAAAAAATTGCTCAAAAGTCATAAAACCTTGCTACATAATTATGATTATAATAATAATAATAATAATAATAATAATAATAATAATAATAATAATAATAATAATAATAATAATAATAATAATAATAATAATAATAATAATAAT